>LUGF01040282.1:303435-326794 GCA_001625245.1 Calycopis cecrops
GTTTGTTTATTTGTTACTCCTTCACGCAAAAACTACTCAACCGATTTTCTTGAAATTTATCACAAACATAGAGGGTAACTGGAATTAACACACAGGATAGTTTTTATCCCGAAAAAATGTTCCCATTGCCAATTAACGAGGGTGATACCGCGGGGCGCAGCTAGTATTATAATATGTGTAGGAATAAATTTAGTTAGCGGTTGTACGGTTACCATTGATTCGTTTCAGACATATCAGACTGTCACTGTATTTATGAGAAAACCCAACACGAACCTCTCGCTTAATAAATGTCGTATAATTTTAATAAAGGAATAGTCAGATAAAAGGTTATATCTATTCACTAGTGACTATACCTTTGATATTGCAATGGTGAACGGTCGTTGGCTGCCAGATGCAAAACCTAGCTGTAAAAAGGAAAAAATGTCTATAATAATTTTATTATTTTAGTTTTCTCTCAATGAATAATACGTTAACGCTTTGTCAGCATATACAGTAACATTATCATACATAATCCCCTTATATTATTCGAATACATTGTGCGAAGCGACCATTGTATATACAGACCAACGACCAAGCGACACAAGTTTTATAATTTCAGCGCTATCGTTGAAAAGATGGCTTAAGTCTAGACGCTGCGAACAATATTCCCTTTTGTGTCGAAATTGTTGCTTAAACACGCTTTTAATACTTTTATTAGCGTTGTAAATAATACTGTAAAAAACTTTGAATATTTAAAAGACAAAAGTTGTGGTTGTGAAACTGGAATTTCACGTAAGTTTGGATATAGTTGGAAAATCACATTATTGACAATATCAATGTCTTTATTATTAAGTGTAACTTTATTAAGTTGTCTCCTTTACGTACGCTACTAAGAAGCCCCGGTGGCTCCACAGTATCGGGTTTTGCAATTGGGTTGCCCCTACCGATTAAGCCTCTGCGGGTACCCTCAGCCGCTCTAATTAGAGGGTCCCGGATTTACAAGAAACAGGGTTCCTCCAGCGACAGGCTGGCCTCGATGAAAAGGCCAGACTTCTCCGCCTTGGGAACTGTCCTGCTGCCTCTGAATATCTCCTACGACGTGGAACCGTGCATTGGAGTGGTCCAAATTCTGACACTTGGTACTGCACAGAAGCATGCCACCAATGTCCATATTGGACCCGCCACTCGTTCCATCCACTCCGCCCGCTGCTGATTCAGAAGGACGGGTCCTCCACCCGTCTTCCGCCTTCCCGAGTCTGGTTCCTCCCCCAAAGCCTGTCCGGTATAGGTGGCCCTGTCCGACATAGCCTCTGGGATCACGGAGGCACACAAGCCCCCCTGGCGAAATTTTCGGAGGGGCTCCTTTGTCTATGGTCACCTCATCTAATAAAAGGTAACAAAAGTAATTATACATTCATATAAAATAATGTGCTACTTTCAAACGCCAGGCCAAGTATTGAACTTATGCCTATAGTATTACATACATACTTACATAGTATCCTATTTTCTTGCGTCGGATAAATATTCTATAATATTCAAAACAACAAAGCTTCTATCAAAGGCCTAACACGTCACAATAATGCCGTACAAGATCCTTCATTTGATATTCCCAAAGTCCTTAAAATTTATTCTAATATTTCAAAATGTTTATTCAAAAGTTTAACTATGTAAATACTGATATTTTCTATGACCTATCTTTTACTTAAGTAATAAGTAATGTAACCGGGTCTAACTAAGTTCGACCCGTCACTCACTGCTTATAAATGACTCAAACTTAAAGTTCCAGAAACAACAGACTTCTCAAACAAATCCCTTAACTTCCTAGTTAACTTGTGTACCGAAATAAGCAACAAACTAAAATGTATTAAGCTTTTGACAAAGATTTGGTTAATATAACTTATAAGTGTACATATTTTATGTATGGCGTAACAGATAAACAAAATCACTTACCCATTTATGAGAGCATTTACTGGCCAACTTCGTTGGCCGTCAAAAATAAAAATTGTTTAGTCGTAATTGTCCAGTAGTTTTGAAGCCTATTCAAAAATCTTTTCCCTTTATTATTTTAGTGTAATTCTAGAATTTTTTGAACGATGTTGGAACCTTCAAATTAATATTAATTTATATTTTGTATAGCGTTCATGTTCTATGTAATTTGCACTGAACCGTCGCGAACCATCATGTAATTTAGGACAAAGGGCTCCATAAAAGTGTGTGGTCGTATTGTCTGCATTGTCCCTCATTTCTCGTCACCTCCCCGCTGACGTCACCGTCAGAAACGACAGCATCCTTCAGTAATGATGTCATTAAGAGACCGGTGAAGTAATGGAACTTTTTGTGTGAAGCGCATCGATGTGACATTAATTATAGATGCACACAATATAATGGATAAAATGAATTTGTTTGTGTAACGTCAGTGGATCTATAACAAACTAGTATAGGCGCGTGGTATTACAAAAATAGTAGTATAATAGGCTATTTAACAGTATTAAAAATAAAAGTTTACTGATTTTAATATTCAATTAATATTATTATATAATTTAGGCCGATTCAGGCATAGTGGGTTGTTACAAACGTAGTTCATGTTTAATAGTTTATATCGTTGATATTCATGAGCAATTATTTTTTTTTCCAAAAAGAAAAATATAAAATTTTAAGTTTTATATTATTGACAATATTGTATCCAAGATATATCCTACAATTCTACGTTACTTAGCCCTGAAGAACGTGACAAGCGAATTGATTGTACAGTTTAGTAAATTGAAGCGGATATCCTGTCCTTGCGACTACGTATGTACGTCTGATCACTAACAATTTGCTGAGTAGGTACAAGTTCCAGGTTCCGCCGTATGCTGCATCTATACGATATTATACATTCATGGCATGTTCCAACTAGTTTTTCAGTCGTAGATATTTAATCTTGTACTTTATGAGTTCGTTTAAAAGTTGATAACTTTGTTTGCTACGCGAAGGAGTCAATAAGTTTTATCTGAATGCACGTTTTAGCAAAACTTTGAGTTAATTTCAAGTCAATACGATAGAGAAGATGTTTAAATAGAGTTTCAAATTCCTTTGGAATAATTGTCTAGAAACGAACGATATAAAATGTGATTCTTCTGTTTGGACTTTTAAGGGTTTTAAGGGTTTTGGTTTATTCACTTTTTGCTTTATTATCATCAACAATTGAGGGTCTATAATTAAACTTTTACATGCATAAAATATATCGTATTGTATAGACGGCAGATGTCTACTTATCCTACTAATATTATAAATGCGAAAGTTTGTATGTTTGCTTGTTTGTTTGTTACTCCTTCACGCAAAAACTGCTAAACCGATTTTCATGAAATTTGGCACACACGTAGAGAGTAACTTTCATTAATTAACACATTAGATAGTTTTTATGCCGAAAAAATGTTCCTGTGGGATATCATGGGATGATAATATTCTATTTTTCACGGGATCGAAATTTACGCGGGTGAAACCGCGGGGTGCAGCTAGTGCAATATAAAATACAACTACCTATTTATATTGCAGCTGGGTTTCGGAACACTGGGATAGCGGGTTACTTGATATCGTTATCAGGACCTACCTAACCTAGTAGTAGGTAAGTAGGTAGATAGGTAGATAGATAAAAACTTTATTTGCAAATCACAAACCGGACAATCACAAAACAAAGAAATACATAATAAGGGCCTATTTGCATTAAATATTTCTCACAATCAGTTTCCAATTTCTACGTCAAAACACATAGTTTCTACGTCAAAACACATAGGTAGGTACGTCCAACGATTTGACTTAAATGTTCTTGACCTTTCAAAAGGGACAATTCACAAAACCCCTAATGTAACACTTCTGCGCCGAATAATGTTTATACAATATATAAATCCCGGGTTTTCGGCGAATGAGACAGGAGTGTAGTTTCGAGCCGCCCGCCAAATGCCGCCCGGCTAATTTAATCCATCGAATATTTAACGCGGATTAGCTGTGACAGTTCGTATGGTAACATCAGCATTTAAATCTGCTACGGTATAACTGTAATTCGGAAACATTTGACTGAAACTATTTTACACGAACACAAGCCCATTATTATAGTGTCAACTAGATTATCTTTTAACTACCACATGAATACTACGTATTTATTTACTTTTAATGAAAATCTCTTAAACTGGGAAATGGTGTATTACATAAGAATATGTTTCAGAGTCCTTCAGTCTTTATTTTAGAGGTCTTTGGAATCTAGCCCCGAGGCGTGGGAAAGAACCCTAGCCTGCCAGACCGAGAAAGTAACTCTGTCTCCAATGATATCCATTAGAGGAAACACGTCATTAAAATTCTAACAACATAAGACGTGAAGATAATTATTATTTTAAATGATGAATTTGAAGGTTGTATGAGAAGATCTCTCGCGGAGCTTCCAGGGGAGGTGTGCGAGTGGATCTTCTTTCCACTGCTAGGTGGTACCACCAAAATATACGGTACGGTGTATAGATATACTATGGTATGAATTTTTCGTGATTACTGACGCCCATGGACATCCACATACATTTTCCCTCTTTTCTCTTTTTTTCACTACATGAGCTATTTTCTTATTTGTACATTTCAACAAAAATACTTAGACGCTACACAAAACCTATTTATGAATAAAAGTCAATAACGATACAGCTCATAAAATTACAATTTAACTAACATTGATTTAAACTTAATAGCTGGATAATCTTCGAAGCGACTCTACGAGTATTTACTGAGTTCTTGTTGAGACGAGCTCTGTGTAAATTATCCAGTGGTTAGTTACTGATTAATTAAATCAACTATCGCTGAGAATAGGAGCGTAAATCTGTGATATGCTTTACTATGTCTGAAGCTCGGCCGGTGCGGCCGACTCCGGCCAGCGCGACCACATGGTACTTCTACACTTACTAGAAAGGGAGGAGAAATTAGCCGCAGGACCGACATTTTAAAATAATCTAAAAAAACCGGGGCGGTAACACTGCGAACTTCCCCAGTTCGAAGTTCTGTTGTAACAAGAAATGCATTAACACTTTTTATTCCCACTGTTATTGACCATTCTTACCACTAGAGGTGACCACTGGACTCCGACGTAGTCATCTAGTAAGAGATACTTCACTGCGCTTACCAGCTTTAATTTAATTCAATAGTAGGATGTAAGAGAATTGAAATTTCGTTACGTAACCGAACTAATAGCATTATTCTCCCAAGTCACGCATTCTGGGGTATTCTCTCATGAGACTTGTTTTCACTCCGCATCTAGTTTATATTTTGCACACACTTCTCTATAACCTTCGTTACGGTTTTTATACAATTTTATTACGAACAATTTACTGCGCAGTTCCGGTAAATAAAAGTCCGGGTTGTTATATGTAAATTAAATTTTAAATACAAATCGCAGAGTTTTTGTTTAGTAGAACTAAGTTTTTGTTTAGTTCTAAATGATGTGATGGAAATGATGCGAATTCTAAGTGATGAGTGAAATAGAAGCAATGGTCAAAAAATTACGACGCTTATTCTTTTTATTTTATATTGAGCATTTATTTTATATTGAGCACCTTTTCTGTTCGTTACTATAACAGTTGCATGTCACAGCTTTAACAAACAGTTTTTTTTTGGGTCTATCTTATCAAAATGGGTGTATGTCTGTCAAACGTTAGGCTAATGAATCCCACCGCTAAGACTAATTCTAACAACGAGGTCCATGCTTCTGATTTGTTTATATGCTGATGTCAAAAACGCCAATCCTTTACGAAGTAGTAGAGAAGCGTGGACACTAACCACTAACTTAACGGTGAGAAGCTTTTGAAATGTGGATCTATAGAAGGATACTGAAATTGTCTTGGACGGATAGAGTAAGAAGCGAGGTAGTGTTACAAAGGATGCATAAGGGGTTACAACTGCCGAATACTATCCAAAATAGGAAACTGCAATATTTTGGCCACATAGTTTGTCCTATTACAAGGTAAAATATCAAGCCGTAGAGCACCAGGTCATCGCAGAACACATTTTCTTCAAAATCTGGCTGACTGGTTCCACACAGACATAATTACCTTCTTTCGAGCTTCAACATAAAGGGCCCAAGTGGCTATAGTGCTCACTGACCTCCGATAGGAAATGTAACCTACCCATAAGAAGAAAAATAAAAAACGTAGGCAATAGGCAACTTAATATAAAATGTAAATAAAACTTTAACATTATTTGGAAGTTAAGAGTAGAACTCTCAAGTTGAGCGCTGGAAATTCCCGTTACCGCAATCTAGACTCGGCGCATTGACTGTCAAACTAGAATTTCCAATATAACTTGCGATAGGTTGCAACGTTTATTTTGTGCAAGTGACTGTTTTTTACACACAAAGCCTTACCCAACTGCTCAGATAGATTTTTATCTTACCGATTTTAATATTTTAGTTACTATTTTACTCTTTATTAATTTTAGGTCCAGGCTTGTGCAAATTAAGGAAACGAGAAGGAGAGAGAATGGACTCAATAATCCAAAGTTTAAGTGAAAATTGTAGGGTTACTTTGTTGTCCGTTTGTCTGTCCGTCTGAATGTCTATCTAGACTAATTTCTCGGTAACATGTAGAACGTTAATTAACTTGTAAATAGTCGATCAACATTTCGTCTTCTCAAGCGCAGCCTCCAGAACCTTCCTGGTCCAGCTGCCAGCTATTATTCTGAGTGTGTGACCGTGCTTCATTATACCTACCTACTATATTTTGAATAGAAAAATAAAAAAAAGAATTGCAGATAACGATTAAAAAACAGACAAAGTAAATGTGGAGGGGTCAGATTAACTGAACACTGTCCGAAAGTTGCACAAAAAGTATTCGCAACCGTCGCGACGTGGTTTTATGAAGAGAGTTATGAATTTGGGGAAAGCAAGCAAGTGTGTAAGGATCGTGATATGTGGCACTCTGTACTCTCTAGCTACCTCGGGAACCCTTGATGTTGTATTGTTATGTTGCTGTATATTTAAAGCAGGCAGTCGGATTTTTTTTTATTAATAATATGTTAGTATTGTAATGCCTTGCAAGCTACTTCGGGGACATAGCCTGCTCTTGCAGCATTACCTAAAAATCTGTAAAACCCTATAAGGCCCTAGATTATTACTGCCTATTTAAGCTATCCCAGCTGGGTGAAATATTAAAAGATGGTAATACTATTATATATTTATTTATGAGTTAATATTACATAAAACACATTTGTTTGAATAATAAAATCTAATTCCTAGAATCTATTTCCTAAGAGTTCGACATTCTTTCACCCTGTCCCCGTCTATATAGAATCTTGTAGAATAATCCTTTTTCTGACAAGAAGAAAAATATTAGTTCGAATTTGAATTCGAACTAATATTTTTTTTAATAAAAACTTATCAAACGTAGAGGTTTCATTTGATATGAGTATAGAGTTTCCTCTATACTACAGTATTTACTTTAAACGCAGCGAGATTTACCATAATATGTCCAATCTATCTATCTGTCTATCTATCTATCTATCTATCTATAACTATCCTATACTAACGGAAAATCGTGTTGTGTGAAAACCAGTCAGTGATGTTATTAAATACTAGTTTGCACTGACGAATGTCCCGACATTACATTAGACATTAACATGTTCGTATCATAACATTTATCTGCTAGTGGAAACTGGGTTCATAGTAGACTCAAACGGATCAGCTTAATCAGAATTATCAATAAAATTATTTTAATCCACCTGCGATTACTATAATTATCAATTTATTAAATTCATTGAATCGATGAGCTGTTACATTTTCGATTCTCATTTGATTAAAACATGATATTTAAATACATATGTACGATTTAGCTCAATTCATAACGTGAACAAAGAACTCACGTTTTCAAACTTGATTCGCGTTAGTTCGATGATCCCAACTGATTTGTCACTAATTAATTGGTTTTCCAATAAATATCAATTGATTTGAAGGGAACATAAATGAATGAAAACTAAATAACATGGTTAATAGCCAATTACCTGCACCCCCCGTTACCACACACGCGAAAGCTCAAAGGCATCTTTTACAAAACGAAACGTGCTTTTTATGTTATTTTAAATTATGTATCTCTAACAATTTTTATCTAAATCCCGCGGGTGTTTTTGGTTGTAAAAACAAATACTAAATACATTTATTATATAGTAGAAATCTAGAAAACTTTAACAAACTCATTAAATTAAAGAGCGTGTGTTTTGATTAAATGAGTTTCGCCCATTATGCTTGATAGCACTTTATACTACTGAGTCGCAACCCCACGACAAGGCTTGGACCACGATAAGAACAAAACCTTCAAAATTTCAAAGTGTAAAATGGATAGTAAACAGATTTCAACCCCTTTCCATACACGTGCATCCTTATTTCTAACTCCTTACAGCTTCTGTTTTTATCTTTACTATTCTAGTAACTATAAAATATGCATGGAACGAGGCCGCTGAGATTAATCTAAAGGAACTCTTCAGGGAGGCTTGGGTAACAAAGCTTTATTGAAAAAAATGTATTTTTTTTCAAGAATGAATCCGCAATAGTTCATATTGATTTACTGTTAATTTCTGTTATGTTGTTTTTTTTAAGTTAAGTTTTTGCTGTTAATTACCTAGCGGTAGATTTATTTTGTAATATCGATATCCACGGTGATTCCTATCAAGGATTAGATCTATGGTAAATATACAATACAATATTTGTACGAGAAAACGTGGCCATTTGGTGACAACCGACGCCCAATAACATCCTCACAAATAGTAGTTTTGCAGATGCGTTATCCTACTTGTCCTATCCCCCTATAATAACATTAGTAAGACGTAGTGCCTAATTTATCCTAAGGGGCTTTTTAGTAATGTGGAAGAAAGAAGGAAACATATTTATTGATTAAAATAACATTATCACAACAATTACCTGAAGTAATATTAGCAATGATAAACAGAAAATCTATACCTTACTCAGCATACATTACATTTATTATTTATCTAATATTATATAATAAGAAAATCATTATCGGTAATTTTCTATTACTAACTAAGAAATTTTCGTTCCCTTGTTTATGAAAACAATATAACATACAAAAAATCAAAAATGAGCATTCAGCTTCCACTTCTACTTATCATAAATTGTCCTCACACACTACCAACATTTATAGGGTTACGTACCTAAAAGGTAAACGGAACCCTATTACTGAGCCTCCGCTGTCCGTCCGTCTGTCACCAGGCTGTATCTCATAAATAGTGGTAGCTAGAAGGTTGAAATTTTCACAACTTATGTATTTGCTTTGCCGCTATAACAACAAATACTAAAAATAAAAAAAATAAAACACTTGGGCGGGGTGCCCATACAATGATGGTATGGCACCCTTCGTGTGCTAATCCGACTCGCACTTGTTTTGTCTTGATTTTCAGATATTTATAAAAGAACATCTGATACTCGGTTAATTTAATACAAAGCCCTCCGTCGCGTCAGCTCACAGATTTTATATCTGCGCTAGATTTCAAGCAGAGCCATTAATATTTGCAATATGCTTAGGTATGATTAGAAGAGCACATAGTAGGTACGAACGTACTATTTGGCAAAGAAGCCTGGATGCTTTTTATACTCAAGATCATATTTTATACGACTCAACCATTCGTATAATTCTTGACTCGCGCAGCCATCGTAAACTTCAGGGGAGCCAAAGCGCATAACTTCATCAGAGAGCGGTAAAATGCTTAAAATTCCATTAACTGCGAAAACTTCTCAAATTTTTAATAAGAAACTTGCTTGAAGTGAAACTTTGTATGCAGTCTCACATCGTTTGAATTCATTTTGCGTTTTTGTGACAAATTGTATTTTAACCGATATTTTACCGATATTTTTACACTTTAACTATTTTATCACAGACGAATTGAGACTACACTTTGTTGCTTTTTTTCACGTATTTTACAATTCTACAATGCAATGTTTTGCAAGCATAATATGTATTTCTATGTACTATTGGACTTATAACGTATTTACGATTACGTATATTGTACGATACTACTACTACTATACTTATAACGTATATGCGATTATGATGGACTTATAACGTATCATCAATTCTTAGATTATTCTGAATATTGCAAAAGACACTGCGTATATTTTACATATTTCATGTAGACGGCTATTATGTTATAGAAATAAATGTGATAAACTTAATAGCATCCTAACAATAAACACGTTGAGAGTTACTGCAGCGTGAGTTAAACAAAATTAAATGAAGACAAAAGACACAACAAAACACGTGCTTAACAACCAACCGTAACGAATGGTATAAACATAACGCTCTCACATATTATTTCACGTAGACAATACAATTTGCTCAAAACTACACGGGAACACGCAAACCGGCGGAATATATGGGACCGGGTCGAGCTGAAACATTCACAAGGCGGCTGATAAACTTATCATCTGTGACCCGTTTTCATCGTTGGATTTCAAAGGGATTGTCGCACATTACATTTATTTTGCTTTAAATATGAAAAAATTTGGAAGACATTTCCTGTTTATGTTACATAATATTGTAGCATTTGTTCTTTCTTAGAAGTTCCTGGAGTCATGTATTTAGACAACTCGACGATACGACTTTGCTCATACAAGTTGGTATATAAAGTTCGTGACTGGCAGAAGATACCCTAGATCTATCAGCTTCATAGTATCTTGTTTTTCTCAACCTTCATGAGCTATTAGAGTTAATAAACTTATATGAGTAGACAAACTTATATTTTGCCCATTCAACAAAATTACAACACACGCAATATGTGTATAAAACAAATTATACATACAGGTACGTTGGGAATATTTTTTTCAGTGATATATTGTTAAAGTGTAGGAGTTTCGGATTAATTCCCATAAGTTCAAGGATGTACGTTCTTATTTTTTGCCCAATTCTATGTCAACAGGAAGTAAATTATAGGTTTTAGAAAAAGTGTGATTTAATACAAGTGCATAAATGACTGTGACTGTTCATTACGTAAACTGCAGCAAGCATCATGCGGTTTCAGTTTTGACATAAATGTTAGCTTGATTCTTTCAGGTATTGACAGACTTACAAACAGACCGTAGGACATAATATTTAAAATCCAGTAATGAAATGGATAAAGAATATTCTAATTGCCAGAGCCGCTTATGCAGCCGCACGCAAAAAGAGACAAAATTAATAAAAAAATGAATATTTATAGCAAACGTTTTAGAACGCTCTCCATTGAGCGTCTTGTTTGTTGAATCCTCACAGAATGGATGTCGATTTTACGTTTGAATGGGATCGGGCTTTTAAGTGTTCGCTCCATAACTCTTTTTTTATTATTTCGCTACTGAACTGAAAGCGACAGGTTACCATTCACTATTAATTTTTATTGGTGAAATGTTTTTAATGATTTTTCGCGGCTCGATTTATGCGGCATTTTAAAATACAGTTGGATTTTACAATAAATGCAGTATTGATTATAATGAGCAGTCGCCTTTTGATGGTCACATATTCCCTTGAATATCTGCATATCTGTAATATTCACGAATTTATCTCTTCCCTGCCTTCACTTCAATGGGCCACTCAAACTTCACATGAAACACGAAATACGCCACATGACACATTGCGGAGAGCTATGTGCTGAGGTCGTGTCGGACGAATATGGTTGCTATTTGACATGGCGTATCCTTGTTCCCAACGTCCGCTAACGTTGGGGAAGAAAGGTTCTCGAATGGCGGCCTCGCACCGGAAGACGGAGTGTTGAACGGCCGCCAACCCGGTGGACTGACGACTTGGTTAAGATGGCGGGGAGCTGCTGTATGCAAGAGGCTTGTTATTTTGCCCTTTGGCCCTCTATGAGGGAGATCTATGTCCCGCGGTTGACATCGTCCGGCTGATAATAATGATGAAGATGACGTCTGCTACCACAGTCTCACGAGGATCAGCGATGGTAATTTACGACCTTTCAAATGAACGCGTCAGACCGAGAGAAAAGCTTAAACTGTCTTGTAATCCGCAACGAATTTAATTATACAATGTGTTTCAGTATCGGTGTCGGAGACTTTAATGGTATAAAATATGGCATTTTTTATCGACAAATTGCTGTTTGAATTCCTTTTTGCTCTCACGGTTGTAAATTGGCCGCCATTTTTTTTTTGGTTACCAAAACCGGGCTCTCGTACTAATTCGACCACCACTAGTCGTGTTAGTGTCGTATATTTATTAAAAAGGTCTCATTCGATAGCCTAACATGTAGACAATAATAACACATCCATTATGTTTTAATTATTATGAAAAAATAAATTAAAACAAATATTTAAAACTAAAAAATTTAGAATTTTTTAGAATACATTCTCTTCTATCGTTTTAAAATAAAAAATAAGCAGTTTAATGTGCTAGATTTTCCACAAAAAGCTAATTATTAAAAAATTCACAAAAAATTCAAAATTTTTTAGTCAGCATACCTAACTTTAATTTTGATTTGCTCTCTTTCTCGCCTACACTTCAATGGGCCGACTAGACCTTAATCAAGACTCAAAATACTCCACATGAGACTTGGTGGTATCATGTGCCATAAAGGTATCGCGGTCGTGCCCGACTAATTCGGTTGCTATGCAGCGTGCCATAGACTCGCTCCCAACGCTACAACTCTTGTGTCACGACGATCAACGACAGTAAACGATTTAAATGAAAGCAGCAGTCCGAGAGAAAGGTCTTGTGAGCCGTATCGAGTTTAGTCCTAAGAAAATAGGTGAAGTCAGAAGATTTTCAATTTCCTATGTCCACATACAGATGGCCATCAACATGTTATTGTCAAATGTTAGAATCCCTTCCTATTTGACTGCCCCTTCGTTTGATGCCTACTAAAGACAAAATACTATGAATTTTCTTTATGGTATAGGGGGACTAAAGAGCAGTTAGATACAGATCCGCTGCCCTTCTTTCTCCTCCCACCTCCATGGGATACCGGCTACTTACACACCGCACGAAACGCGACTGCATAGTCGCCAGCTTTTTTAAAGATATTGTCTATATTTCCATTTTACAAAACATGTTGATGGTACTGAAACGCGACTGATGTTTAATCGAATGAACGAACATTGCTGAAATCACTGATGTCAAACAGATATATACATACACATTAGTATTATTTCACTTACTTTTCAATTATATATAGGTACATACACATTAGGATTACAAAATACACTACACCTCACGCACTGACTCTGACATGTTGTCCGTGTCCGAGTCATTTATTTTTACTAGAGACTAAGTCGGTCTTTTACCATAAAATCAAACTCAGTTATTTAATTGTAATTTGGTACCCAAGTTACAAGCTAAGCTTAGTTTGGGCACCCCTGGAAACGCTGTGATTAAATTTAAATCCATTGTTAATATTAATTATAATAAGTTATTTCATTTAAGTTTTATTTTTCATTAAATTATATGACGCCATTAAGTCCTTTAGAAAGAACGAAGTTATACATATTATGATGGTGGAACTTGTACCATACAAGTTCCACCATAATATAACTTAAACAGGAAACATTTCTTTTTCTTTCTTCCAAATGTTTACCACATTTAAAGCAAAATAAGTGTAATTCGCGATAACTCATTTGAAATCCAACGATGAAAACGGGTCACAGAAGATAAGTTTATCAGCCGCCTTGTGAATGTTTCAGCTCGACCCGGTCCCATATATTCCGCCGGTTCGCGTGTTCCCGTGTAGTTTTGAGCAAATTGTATTGTCTACGTGAAATAATATGTGAGAGCGTTATGTTTATACCATTCGTTACAGTTCGTTGTTAAGCGCGTGTTTTGTTGTGTTTTGTCTTCATTTCATTTTGTTTAACTCACGCTGCAGTAACTATCAATGTGCTTAATGTTACGACGTTATTAAGTTTAAAATAGTTATTTCTTTGAGATAACCTAACGCAAGTTATGTCATATGCTCCATATGTACCATTTTTGTTTTTTTAATATGAAACCTCTCAAATTCTATTTGCTATAGTTTCAAAGATAATATTATAATGAAAAGTAATATAAGTAGCAACTTGGTAAAAAAAGTGCAAATCGATGTAAAACAAATTTTAACCCAGTAGGTACTGGTACCAAAAGCAAATTCTTGTATTTAGTTTAAGCTTTCTAGCATTGCATAATGATATAACTAAACTTATTATCATGTAACACATATTTTTTACTCGTATTACAACATCTTAGCGAGTACAACCCGTAGCTTTTCCAAAAATTATCGAATTAATTATCGAAAAACATTAATTAATGTTTAAAGATAATGTTTTTATCTTGAGATAGAACATGAAGGACTCAGGTCGATCCTAGTCTCGTTTTTATTTGAAAAGTTTAAAAGCCGTCTGATTAAAATATTATACTTATATTATTATAGAACCAAGCACCAATAACAATTCGTTCAAACCAAGGGAACAAATAAATAATTAAGTACGCTCTAAAAACTATCTTCCTGACGCAGCAAAATAAAAATTGTGCAAAAAGTGAAAATTTATTAAAAGCTTCATCTTAATTCGTCCGTGATAAAATAGTTAAAGTGTAAAAATATCTTTAGATATCGGATAAAAGCCAATTTGTCACAAGATCAAGAGATGAATTCAAATGACGTGCGACTGCATACAAAGTTTTTCTTGAAGCAACTTTCTTATTAAAAATTTGAGAAGTTTTCGCGGTTAATGGAATTTCAAACAGCTCTCTGATGAAGTTATGCGCTTTGGCTCCCCTGAAGTTTATGATGGCTGCGCGAGTAAAGAATCATACGGATGGTTGAGCCGTATAAAATATTATAGTCCTGTATAGAAAGAATTCAGGTTTCTTTGCCAAATATTTGGCACGTTTTGCAGTTAATTTCTTGAAAGAAAATTTTTACCGGTTGTGTAATTATATCTTAGTGTGTATCCTAATCGTAATAATATGTGCATTTGTAACTCTTTATCGTAAAACTATTGAATGAATTACCTTAACATAATTAAGATTGTGACTTGAGATTAAATTAGTATTACAACTTAATAAATAAATTTAAAAAAAAATATTTAGCTTGTGTAAAAACACGAGTGAAACCGTGCGCACTGCAAAACATTTTATAACTTACTAGCTGCGCTCCGCGGTTTCGGATATATAGAGATATAGATATTTTACTTTACAGCAGTAAGACAGCCAGACGGACAAAGTAGATAACATCCAATTGAAAGTAATAAACACAGTTTTCGTTGAAATAATGCACAAAAGTGCAATAAAATTCAAATATACCTAATGATGTAGCAAACTAGACTTTGAAGAAGCTACATTTTTATGACATAAGTAAAGGCATGTACCGGTTCAAGGCTGAGAAAGCAATGATTTATCGACTTCCCGGGACCCTCGCAGGTACGCTTAAGTTTAAAAAAAATATTCTTGCATATTAAATTATGAGCAGAAGTGGCGGACGGACTTGTATTAAATTAACCGAGTAATGACTAATGTGCTCGGGCACGAGTATCAGATGTTCTTTTATCAATAGGTATCCGAAAATCAAGCCAAGAAAAGAAAGGCTTTGTTTATATTTAAAGTATAAGGGAATTTGTGGTATTGATTTTTAGATATTTATTTATCAATAGGTATCTGAGAATATTATTTGATCAATATCTATAAATAATGGAAAGAAAGAGCTTTGTATGTATATTTAAAATGCAAAGGCATTTTTAAATTTAAATTGTGGTAAGTAGAATTACGTAAAGTATGGTTTGTATTATTTCGAATGGACGCGAAATGTACGTATTTAATTTCTTAGTGTTGGACGGCCTCCGACCCGGTGAACTGATGACCTGGTCAATGTAGCGGGAATCGCAGGATGCAAGCAGCTTGTGACCTGTGGCGCTCTCTGAGGGAGGGCACTAGACGTCTTCTTGCTGTTGTTGATGATGAATTATACATTGGGAAACAGAGCCTATGAGCTAATCCCGTGTTTCTCTCGCAATTCGTTCAGCATGCCGAGAGATGAGTAGGAGCATGGATGGTGGTGAGTAAATGTTGATGTTGATGATTATGATGTTGTCATGCTTTTCACCCCCAAAAGTTAATCTATGGCAAGTTATAAAACTGCATTCATAATATGACATGTTACATTATTCTTTCACCCAAAAACTTTAATAATTTAAATGAAATTGGGCAGAGATTAATAATCTGAATTAATAAAAAATACATTTATCGAAAAGTTTATAGATCAGACGTTACGTGAGTGAAACTGGGGGATATAGCATGTTCATTAACCACATTATAAATCCCTTACAATAAATGTTTCACTGAAATTTATTGATATTCATTTGAAATCCAATTAATTTGGATCATGGAACTGAAGCATATGTAGTTTGTGAAACATGAATACTTTGGTCAAGTTCTGAATTTATTATGTAGTAAAAGTAAAAGTATTATTTAGTAGAAATAAAAACGATTGTATTCACACTTCCAACCAACCCAAATTTGTACCGAAAATTAAAAATCTAATCCAGCGGTTCGCTGGTACCTTTAGGCAGGCAACCAATATAAAATAAATACAGTCATTCTGTTTCTCTCGTTGTTAAGACTTAAGCTGCTGATAGTCGAAGTAAGATATTTTCCGTGTTTTCCCTGCTCTAAGAAGAAAGTGCTCTAAGAAACGAATCTATGTCGGTTTCGACACGCAACCGGAGTTTACTCGGACGTGATCCTGAAGTGAAAGGTGCTCAAGGAACGTAAGCCACTAAACACGGTAAAGTGTTACGCTCGATTGTTCGATAGCTATTTCACGCGATTTTCTTCGACAAACTTTTCTCATACAGTGCTCCTTAAAATATTTTCCCCTAGTCCTGAGTAACTAACTCACTCACAGATCGACGTGCAGTAGAATTTATAAGACTCTATAAGCTAAATCTGTGTATACTAACTTTTCTTAAAACGGGGTTTGGCTCACCACTTATTCCCACCGCTGCTACTCCTGTGTCACCAGGATCGACAGCGGCGACCACACTTAACCCTTCGATATGATCGCAGGGAGCGCGACGGAAAAGCTAAATCTGTCTTGGGATCCGCAACAAATTTAATCAGAAGAAAGTAGGAGGGGAGGAGTGTATAACCGTAGTATAATTTGTAAATTCTATGAACATGATGCCAAGAATACGCTAACAAAGATCACATGGTACAAGTTACAACATTATGTAACATAACAGAAAATTTTCTCCAAATTTTTAATAGATTTAAAAGAAACATAATGTGCGACAATCCCTTTGAAATCCAACGATGAAAACGGGTCACAGAAGATAAGTTTATCAGCCGCCTTGTGAATGTTTCAGCTCGCCCCGGTCCCATATATCCCGCCGGTTCGCGTGTTCCCGTGTAGTTTTGAGCAAATTGTATTGTCTACGTGAAATAATATGTGAGAGCGTTATGTTTATGCCATTCGTTACGATTCGTTGTTAAGCGCGTGTTTTGTTGTGTCTTTTGTCTTCATTTCATTTTGTTTAACTCACGCTGCAGTAACTCTAAATGTGCTTAATGTTACGACGTTATTAAGTTTAACTGGGAATTTCTATGTTATATAATGCAAGTTACGTCATATAATGATAAGTATGACTGGCAGAAAGTTTTAATGTATAATAATTATAGATTAAAATATAAAGACAAGAGGAGATGTAATGCATTGCAATTAATTGGAAGAATAAAAAAACCGTCTGATTTAAATATTATGTTTTAATATAGACGAAATATAACGAATTGTTATTGATCCTGGGGATCAATAACAATTCGTTAAAAGCAGGGGAACAAATAAATAATTAATTAAGTACTCTCTAAACCTTCCTGTTGCAGCCAAATAAAAATTAAAAATTGTCGTCTTAATTCGCCCGTGATAAAATAGTTAAAGTGTAAAAATATCTTTAGATGTAAGACAAAATGATAAAAGACAATTTGTCACAAAATTGAGATGAATTCAAACGACGTGAGACTGCATACAAAGTTTTACTTCAAGCAACTTTCTTATTAAAAATTTGAGAAGTTTTCGCGGTTAATGGAATTTTAAACAGCTTTCTGATGAAGTTATGCGCTTTGGCTCCCCTGAAGTTTATGATGGCTGCGCGAGTCAAGAATTATACGAATGGTTGAGCCGTATAAAATATGGTCTCGAGTGTAGAAAGCTATTCGACTTCCTTTGGTAAATATTTGACACTTTTTTCAAACATATCGATTTTATGAAATTAGATTTTGATCAAACACGAAGTAAGAGGTAGTGCCACGCTGCATGCTTGCATGCAGCCGAATTGGGCCGGCACGACCGGGGAGGTACCTCTCGCTTACATGAGACCGGCGTGAAGTGACAGCAGTGCTGTCGCGTTTCGTGCGGTGTGTAAGTAGCCGGTGGCCCATGGAGGTGGGAGGAGAAAGGGGGGCAGCGCATCTGTATAGTCTCTATGCAGATGTCTATGGGCGTCGGTAGTCATGAAAATGGCTACAACTGCTCGTTTGCCCCCTTATACCATAAAAAAAAAAAAAAAAACACGAAAGTGTACTTCATATAATCCTGCGTACCTTAGAAATACGAACTTTTGTATTCTATTTTTTTTATTTTAAGCAAAAACTCTTAACAGATCTGCTTGAAATCTAACGCAATTATATATTACAATCTGTATAATTCCTATATAACATAAGTATTCAGAAAATAATTATATTCAAAACGTACTAATATCCCATTTCAACCGCGATGCTTGAAACGTATAATCTTAATGATAACTATACCAAGATTATACATTGAAAACGCTTCATTGTTCAGCTTGTTTCATGGCAATATTCAAGGCGTGTACCGCTCCAAGGCTAGGAAGCAATGATTTATCGAATTCCCGGACCCTCAGAATCACGCGTTAGTTTGAAAAAAAAATGTTATTGCATATTAAATTTTATGAGCAGACGCGTCTGAGGGTTTTGTATTAAATTAACCGAGTAATGTACCCGGGGCGAGTATCAGATGTTCTTTTATCAATATTTTTTTTTTTTTTTATGATATAGGGGGGCAAACGAGCAGCCGGAACCATTTTCATGACTACCGACGCCCACAAACATCCGCATAGAGGCTATACAGATGCGCTGCCCTCCTTTCTCCTCCCACCTCCATGGGCCACCGGCTACTTACACACCGCACGAAACGCGACAGCACAGCTGTCACTTCACGCCGGTCTCGTGTAAGCGAGAGGTACCTCCCCGGTCGTGCCGGCCCAATTCGACTGCATGCAAGCATGCAGCGTGGCACTACCTCTTACTAAAACTATCTGAAAATCAAGCCACGGAAAAAGTATTTTGTAAATGTACAGTGTAGGAGAACCCCGATTTTAAAACCGACAAAGGTTTATTATGTCCGACTGGAAAATTGAAATGCTTTATTTGTCGGATAGCATTATTACGCTATTTTCCAAATTGTATTAATAAAATTATAAAATTTCACTAGCTGACCCGACAGACGTCCGGTCAGAATTTGTTGCATGATAGTGGGTAAAGGCCCGTTCACCTTTGATAAGTGCGAGGCAGGTGTTTATTGCAAGTGTGAACTACCCATAACGTTCTGTTGCAGAACTGTGAAACACTTTACACTCTTATAGTTTTTATTTTTGTCACCAAAATATCACATTTCAATACTATCAATTAAATTCAAAAATTCAATAATAATGTAATGTTCTAATGAGGATAAAAAAATTCCATTCAAGAGTTATAGGTAAGTGGCGTAACTAATATATAACAACCACCTAAAATAAAAAGAGAAGGATTAGATTAAGAATACCTACAATATGTGATCACGGTTACCATCGCGGTTACACTATTATTGAATATTTTTAAAATAAATACTGCAAAGCGGTATTAAGTGTGATTTACGTACGGTACCCAGAAGACCGGGGGATCAACCGGGTAGGTACAGTATCGGGCTCAGCAATTAGATTACTACCGACTAAAACCCTGCAGCCTGTTTCAGCCGCTATAATTAGAGGGTCCCGGATCTACAAGCAACAGGATCCCTCCAGCGACAGGCTGACTTCACGCTTTTTCACGTTTGCGTAGGGAGCAATGTCTCCCCTGAAGATGCTGTCATCTTTCTGTGGTCTCCGGCTTGTGTGCCTCAGTAATTCCCGGCTTTAAACTCGAACAAATTGGTGGCGTACTCATTAGGAGTGCCAGATTCAGGGGCCAGGAAGGGAATCTGACCCATTTGCCCGTTTCCGAACGTTGTAGTAGGGACTGTTCATAGGCAGCCGGACAGTCCCCAAAGAGGAGAAGTCTGGCCTTTTGCCGAAGCCAGCTGTCGCTGGAGAGATCCTGTTGCCTGCAGATCCAGGACGGTCCAATTATAGCGGCTGAAGGCACCCTCAGGGGTACACTAAATGTCGAGTCGGACATGGTTCTAGGGGCCACCCGGGCTCCGAGGCGAGTATTCCGACATCACATTACCATATCACGTCGGTACCATGTCACGAAACAGTTTATAGCAGACACATAACAGTGATGCATAATTATCGGTTTAATCTGTATTACCAATAAAATCAATTTAATACAGCTGCTATTGCTATAATTATTAATTTATTACAATACTCGATATTAGTAAAATTAACTGTGAAACGTCGAATCGAATAGGTATTTCATTTTCAATACAAATTTGTTTTTTTTTATTTATTTAATTTAGCACATATACAATAACTAAATATGAAATGTGAATAGGTACAACCGTTCTAACTACATTTATAAAGCTGGCTTCTCACTGCGCGTGCTACTACGCGCCGCGCCGCTCCACGCGCAAGGACGCGCTACGCGACACACCGCGCCAGCCAACGGAAAATGACGCGGCGCGGCGCGTACCGTTGGTTGGTAGATGAATGTGTATATATATGTATATATGTATCGATCGCCTACACTCGCGAGCCAGCGCCTTTGAGGTTACCGACTTTTAGCGGATAGGTCGCGCCGCGCCGCGCCTAGCTCTTCACACTGCGCGGGGCGCGTGCGGGCGCGGCGCGGCGCGGGCTAACACGCACAGTGAGAAGCCAGCTTAAGGCGAAGAAAGTATTCACGTTTTACAAACTCCATTCGCTTTAGTTCGATGACCCCAGCGGCGCTGACGCTAATTAATCAGCTTTCAAACAAATATCAATTGATTTCAGCGGAAGGTTAATGAACGAGAACTACGTAACGAGGTTAATTAGCAACTAGCTGTGCCCCGTGGTGTCGCTTGTGTAAAACCTCAAAGTATCCACATTTTTTTACTTTATTTAATTTTATTTTCAGAGAACATTTACCCCCTTATTAATAAACATAGAATAACTCTATCCAAGGAATAACCTAGTAATAAAGTGACATCTGTCAAATTCCATAATAAAAAAACACATAAAAAGTATGGAATTTGACAGATGTCAGTTTATTACTAGGTTATTACTTGAATATAGTTAAACCATGTTTATTAATAAGGGGGTTAGAGTTTCCAAAAAAAACTTATTTATAAATAAACATATATTCATAAACCAATGCAGCGTACAGTTGGTTTTTTTCATTTTTCGAAATAAAAAGTATTTTAATGTATTTCAGATCATTATGAATCTCTGCCGAATTTCATTATATGATGATATAATATGACATTCGTTCTTTGCCAAGTTCAAAATACAATGATAAACGTTGTTTATATTTATATTATTAAAGAAGTCTCGAAAAAACTAAATCATTATAAAAGTCAGCAAATGTAATGGCATTTTTACAGTAAAGTAAGTACAGTAAAGTAAAGTATACACAACATGAGAATGCTCCTTTCATGATGTTTCCATTAATAAGTTTGCGAGAAAAGAACTAGCTGAGTTTTTTACTCCGAACATTCACAGATCTCTCGAATAAAGTCACGACTTGTTGCTAGTGATAAAATTTTTTATAATCCACTTTCTTAGCATCGTTTCTAGGTCCATTATAGAGCTATTAATAAATTTATTTTATAATTCAATAGTTGCGGTTAGTAAGTCCTATAAAAGACAGGCACTAACTTCATAATTATGTTGCCCCGACTACATATCACTATCTTTGTGACAGTGCATTGAAGATCTTGGATCATCAGGTACAGGGGGACTCACAAGGGTCTCCTCCTGCTCTTTAGTCCCCTCTTATCTGGGTCTGATTTTAGTAGGGTACACAGCTACCAAAAGCTTTCTATCCCACTAAAAGCAGACCCACAGTTCCTTAGTTTAATTGCCTTCGTCCAAGATGCGAATTAGCAATTTAGGCTGCAGAGCCTCACCGCTACTCGTAGGCTCGTAGCTTTGTAGAGACAACGCTGCTGCCAACACAACTCGAAAGGCACCTCACACTCACAGAGTAGTCGTTGGTCCATTGTGGGGCATAAGGCAAACGAAGGCAATGCATCTGCACAAATGCAAATTAATTGGTAACATTCGTATATTTGCGTCGGTTGCCAATAAATATCCCCGATTGATCGCTTCCCCTGTGCAAAGAAATGAATACCAAGCGATCAATCCCTTTCATTACACGTGTGTCCTTACTGCTTACAGCTTCTGTTTCTATCTTTATTATTCTCCTAGATATAAAATATATATGGAACGAGGCCGCCGGCATTAATCTTAAGGAACTCCTCTGGGACGCTCGGGTAACAAAGCATTATTGAAAAAAAAATGTTTTTTTTTTCAAGAACAATAAATCGGCGCTGGTTCATATTGATTTACTGGTTGTAAGGCCGTGTATTTATTTTATTATATCGTATATCCAGGACAATTTTATTCTAAGATTCGACTTATAGTCACAATTTTTTACGACTGATCGCGGCTATTTGGTGACTCTTCATCTATCAGTACGAAATAAAGTGACGAAGAAAAGTGACAGCTGTGCTGTGCTATCGCGTTTCGTGCGGTGTGTAAGTAGCCTGTTAACCATGGAGGTGGAAGGAGAGAGGAGGGCAGCGCATCTGTATGGTCTTTGTGCGGATGTCTATAGACGTCAGTAGTCATAAAAATGGCTCCGACCGCTCTTTTCACCCCCACCCCTTGTGTCATAAAAAAATAAAAAAAAATAATACAATATAAGTACATTATTCATAGGTACCTTTTTTTTTTAATAGTACAGGGGGCAAACGAGCAGTCGGTTCACCGAGATGATGGTGTTTTCCAACGCCCACAGCACTTAGAGCATATTCTGTTGTCGATTAAAAAGAGAAACAACTTTTTTGAATAACTCTTACTTACATTTCTACTTCTACTTGATTGGAAATTTTATTCACTTGGAGCGACACAACTGACTTAGGTGTACCTACTAAAATAAGTAGCTCACGATTAAAATAGTAATTTATTTATAACTTGAAACTTTTTCTACGGCTTAATCGAGTTGTA
>LUGF01040288.1:523-15455 GCA_001625245.1 Calycopis cecrops
GATGAAACGATGGAGTTCCTTATGCAAACGCATTTCCCAGGCTGCAGCATTGCAGAGGAAATGACGTGGGAGAACGAACATCACACAACACCGAATGCCAGCGAATGGCAAGACGCGGAAGAAACGGTATCAACAGAAAAGGTAAAATGGGCAATTGAGAGTTTCCAACCCTTTAAATCACAGGCAGGCAGGCAGGCAGGCACAGACGAAATCTTCCCGGCCTTACTACAGAAAGGAGGAGATAAAGTGGTGAAGGCCATAACAGAGATACTGCAATCCTGTCTGGCTCACCGCTACATCCCTAAACTATGGAGAGAGGTAAGAGTCGTTTTTATCCCTAAACCAGGTAAAAGCGACTATACAGATCCCAAATCATACAGACCTATCAGCTTAACATCATTTCTGTTGAAGACAATGGAAAGGTTATGCGATAGAGAATTAAGAGACAATTCACTCAAGAATATACCAATACATATAAACCAACACGCCTATAGCTCCGGCAAATCAACGGAGTCTGCACTCCACGCAGTGGTAAGTAAAATAGAGCAGGCCCTACAAAACCAGGCAATCTGTCTGGGGACCTTCATTGACATCGAAGGAGCCTTCGACAAAACAAACTTCGTAAGTATTACATCCGCTTTAAAAAACCACCAGGTAAAACCGGAAATAATGTGTGGAAATGAGTGGATCAACAATATGCTAACGAAAAGAATCATAAGAATAGACGACAAAGGTTCAAAGAAAGCCAGAGTAGTCAAAGGATGCCCACAAGGGGGGGTCCTATCTCCTCTACTCTGGAACATTGTCGTCAACGACTTAATCACCAAACTAAACAACAATCACTTATACACAGTGGGATACGCCGACGACCTCGCAATCCTGATATCAGGGAAACATGCGAACATTGTCTGTGAAAGAACGCAAATGGCACTCCGTATAATCGAAGTCTGGTGCAAAGATTTCGGCCTAACGGTTAATCCAACCAAAACCGAACTAGTAATGTTCACCAACAAACGAGTATTGCACAACTACACACTCCCAAAACTAGGGACAACAACACTCCAACTCAGCAATCAGGTAAAGTACTTAGGACTAATACTCGACAGCAAACTGAACTGGAGCCAACACCTAGAGGCTAAATTAAACAAAGCCTGCCTTACATTCTGGCAATAATTGATAATTGATAATAGTTTATTTTTCACCACAATACATTTTATACATTAATAATAATAGATGTGATGCTAACATAAATAGGAGTATTGTGGGGAACTGGTGTGGGGCAATGCAAAAGGATGATAGGCAAAACCTGGGGCCTCACACCAAAGGTAACTTTATGGCTATACACAGCAGTCATTAGACCAATACTGAGCTACGGCGCAGTAGCCTGGTGGCAGCGAACGAACCTAATTACGGTAAGCGAAAAACTACAACGCTTCCAGAGACTAGCCTGTCTGGCGGTCACTGGAGGCATGAAAACAACACCAACGGCAGCAATAGAGGTAATGTTAGGGCTACTCCCACTACATCTCTTTATACAACAAGAAGCAGCCATGGCAGCGACGAGATTAAGAACACTAAAACTGTGGAAAGACACTAGAATACCACACACTAAGATTCTAGACTCATACCACAAAAAAATCTCAATGTTAGAAGCACCGAACGACATCATACCCAAAAAGTATGTGTTCGACAAAAAATTTAGGATACATCTTAACGAACCACCAATACCAAACTCAGATTCTAAAGAACTGAGAATATATACTGATGGATCCAAGAACGCACACGGCACAGGTGCAGGTTTATTCTCCAATGAATTGAATCTGCACCAAGCTGTATCATTAGGCACCTACAGTACTGTCTTTCAGGCGGAATGCGTAGGTATTATACTAGCGGCCAAAGCAATCGCCGATCTTAATATAAAAGGACACGACATCAAGATCCTAACAGATAGCAAAGCGGTGCTTCATGCCTTGAACTCACATACAACAAACTCAGGTCTTATTAACGAGTGTCACCATTCCCTGGAAAAGATAAGTATTAATAATAATATCACACTGCAGTGGATTAAAGGCCACTGTGGCTCCATGGGAAATGACGCTGCAGATGAACTGGCAAGAAAAGGGGCAAACCTTGACTCAGCGGGGGCGGAACCGACAATTCCTCTCCCATTTAGCCAGATTAAACAATGGATAAGTATACATACCATAACACTACACCATACCCTTTGGACAGGTAGGAATGACTGCGCACAGGCGAGGAAAGCGTTGCCACAAAGCAACCCTCGCCTCTCGAGCAAACTTATAAAACAAAAACGACCAGATCTACGCCTAATTACAGGCGCTATAACAGGACATGGTCACTATAACAAACTTTTTTTTTTACTATAGGTGTCACTGACAGCCCTCTATGCAGAGCCTGCCTAGAGGAGGAGGAGACAGCAGCTCATGTGCTCATGGAGTGCAATGGAGTGGCAGAGCTACGAGCTTCCCACCTAGGAAACCCTGAAACGCTCCAGTCAGCCTGCGCCAACATCAAGAAATTGGTGGCCTTCCTGAAGGAGCTGAACTGGAAATAATCTGTGAAAGAAGATGTCAAGGCCCACCCAATCACGCAAAATGGGCGCTAAGCGTCAAGTTGCGGAAAACGGCCCGGTCTACAAGTAACAAGTAACAAGAGGCGGCTGCGTCTCGCGGTCCGCTCGCAGCAACAGCTGTCCACTGTAGCGGCGCACTGTCTAGCTCCAGACCCAGCAGGAGCTAGTATAATATAATATCTTTAGCCCCGTTTTGTAATTAAATTCTGTTTTTGGATCAATGGAAATAACATTAAAGTCTGTGGACTATTTGTGATCTATGAATCTGTAGAAAAATAACACTTAATTAGTAGCTAAAGTAATATATATCTTTGTACAGGTACCTATATCTTTTTGCATTGTACTGGTTGGTAGATACTGGGTAATTACTTACCCAGTAAAGCGCAAAGTGGTACAAGAGTTTACTTTGACTGGGGAGGAACTGAAAATACTTCCAACTCCTGAAATGGTGTTTGATTAAATACTCAAAACTTATTTAGTTTTGATTTTATCAAAGTCTTATTGGTTGCCGTCGCTCCTAGCGACATGGTCGTAGTAGCAACACTGGGAGCAGGCGGTGGATCGAGCCTGTTTAAATACAGAACATGTGACAAACGTAGAAAAGCCTTATATATTATTATAGTTTTGACAAGAGTCGTTTGTACAGTTACACTCCAAAGTTTTGAGAGTGGAAGCTTTTAGCTGTACGCTATAGTGACTGTAGCAATAAGTATTATGTCTTAAATTTTCATTCAAGAGGCACATCGGGCCCACATAGAAGTATATATAGAGCGGGGATCATTAATATACACGATATTGCATCAGTAACACCAATATTTACTATCAAATATGATATCACCAAACAGAATCACATCAATAATTACTACAATGAATAATATATTTACTAGTTAGACCTCCCGATGGCGGCTCCTAGAAGATTACATAATACTATGTATTATAAAAAAAATATAACTAGACAAATTTCCTGGATTACTTAATAAGTTTTCTAGATAATAAGTAAAACTTTTGAATGCCCAAAAAGGCCTAGCGACAAATTTCAGGCGGGTGACACCGCGGGCACAGCTAGTGCATGCATGTTTCATACCAGAAAATGTTGAAAGAAAATATATGGCCTTGTTCGCGTTGTACAAATATGCTCGTAACAAATAAGTTCGATCTGCGCTCGGAGCAGCCGCAGAGTAATGCAGAGGCGACGGCTTCCGGGCCGCGGGCTGCGGAGGGACGTGAGTAATGTGCGGCGGTGGACTTGCCCCAGCCCCGGCATGTCCCCATGTCCACATCCGCATCCAGACCTTTGAACGTTCGCCGCAATCCAAAATATACGACCGTAATACGTTCACTTATTGTATACAGATCAATTTGTGTGACTCGGGGAAAATATTGTCTGGGTAATCTGTGGTTATTTTATCAAATGTCTCGCATTAAAATATATTAGTGCTTTTTAGATGCCGATACATAATTGAATCACACATTACAAGTGTATTGTATATCTTATTTTGGTAACTTTAAAGAAATAAAACTTCTTACGTTAATGATATGCAACATGTTATGCTTCTCTATTTGTGTTAATAAGTTTACTGTTGCTCATTATAAGGACGTTACTGCTACTGTCTTTCTTCTTCTTCCATTAGTATGTACGTGTTTTAATTTACTTGTGTTTCCAAACGATACACGTAAATGATGGAACTAGATATTTGTGCTACATCTGGTGGACTCGCGAGTTACAGCTGGCGAAATAATGTCTAAAAAAGAAGAAATAAATTTAAAAAATGTGTTCAACAACATGGGTTTGCACCCACAATCTACATATCAAACAACATGTAAATTACGACGATGGAAAGTACTTTTTCTAGTATCATATCTCAACCCTCCAACAGTAATTCAAAACGGAAACATCAAACAAATTAAGACAGGTACTCTAATGAAAATATTTTAATCTTGTTTTAAAACCTAAACAAAAGTAGTATCCTATATATTATTTAATATATAATTTGCATTTAATAAATCAATTTTTATTAATACATGCATTTGTTATGCACATAAATACGTCCTAAGAAAACTGTTAAATTTGCCTGGAACTAAACATAAAGCAAAGTTGGCTTGTCGTACAGATTGTGTACGTACAGCTTGTACCGCGCTGGCGGCAGGAGGGAAGGGAGAGGGGTGGGGGGCAGCTTAAACTCCGAGCACAACTGATAATCTGAGCCGAGCGGAGGCGCCTTAACAATTTACCGGTTTTTCTCTACTTTATACTTTTGAGCGAAGTCTAGAGCAGAAATTTAAGTATAAAGAATATTGAAGTTGAATTTTTGAACATTCTGCTTCGTCGAACTCTATATAATCTGAATATCTCGTACTTTGTAATTTAAACAACGTGATTCCAGCTCGTTGGTAATGACAAACGATTACTAATGGCACGACCGGGGAGGTACCTCTCGCTTACACGAGACCGGCGTGAAGTGACAGCTGTGCTGTCGCGTTTCGTGCGGTGTGTAAGTAGCCGGTGGCCCATGGAGGTGGGAGGAGAAAGGGGGGAAGCGCATCTGTATAGTCTCTATGCAGATGTCTATGGGCGTCGGTAGTCATGAAAATGGCTACAACTGCTCGTTTGCCCCCCTATACCATAAAAAAAAAAAAAAAAAAAAAGTACTCTCTCATAACTTCTATTCTGCTGCCTGCACACATATTGCAATTTAGGCGTTTGAAAATGCGTGAAATCGAGGATTCTTGGTCACTTACAAAATGAGGTGGATTATATCTGGTACAAATTAGTCCCAATTTTAATTACATGTCAGAAATAAGAAAAGCTCTGCAAATGGCTCCGGCGAACAAGTCATTGATGCCTTTTGGTGGTGGACCAATGACCAATAAAGTAATTACATTTTTTCAATCACATTTATCTAATGAACTCCGGTTTTTTCAATTGCTGGAAGCAAGGCAACAAACTAACGTCAAAACAGTCGTGAGCGCGAGAGCCGCGTAGGCACAATTCGGCTGCAAGGCAGCACGACGGGCGACGACTCCGTCACACAACACGGCGCTACTTCTGAAGGCCGAGAGTGTAATTACACGATAATGAACGCTCCGGTCCAAATGTAAAGTAAATCTCCGCCGTCACTCCTTCAATCCTCTTTGAGGTAAAAGAGGGTCACCCGGCCCCCGGAGGCTGCGCAGCACATTTATTAATTCCATTCGTGTTGTGCTGCGTGAGAATAGTCTAGTGTGCGGATGTTTGTTTGTTCTCCTTAAACCAAGGTCGATATAATATCATCAGCACTTCGAGCTCGAAACGTATTTCGACCAATATCCGAGCGACAATCAAATTTGTTAAATGTGTGTGTGTATGTGTATAAAAGTGGAATAGCTTTTGCATGACTGATACGTAATGACCAAAACAATTGTATGATTGTTGTTATATAAAGTTATGGTACAGTTTTATCATTTCCCTTGGACTCCGTGCGGTCATATCTAAATATCATAAATGGTGGCCGCTGTCGATCCTGGGGACTTCGAAGTCATGGTGGTGGAAACCTGAGATGGCCGGTGTACCGAGCCCTCGACTTCTGTGATTTCATGTTCTTTAACATGTTTTAGATATGTTTACTAACTCTGTATCACCTAGTCTAATTACAGTAATTAACTCGGTTAGGTCAACTATTTAATTTTGATAAATCGGCATAAACAAGATATACAAGTGTTTACTTCTACATTTGGTTTCTGACAACTTGGAGTATAAATCGATGTAAGATGGCGGATGCATGATTTCAAAATTTGTAAATAACATCACAACAATATTGAAGCCGAAAATGCAAAACAAACCCGCACCGCCAATCAGTAAATATAGTGTCGTTGTTTGCGAGAACGAAATATTCGCATGTTCTCAATTACGGTTACTGTTTCGTGTCGTTGTGATTTCAACTGAAAACTTTTGATATGATAATAATTACGACCAACTGAGGAAAAGAAAAAGCTTTTCAAGTCAATATGTAATATGTATATTATTTTTTAATGTATGCATAAACCTTTTAGGTAAGAAAGAGTCAGAAGCGGAGAGAATTTAAATAGAACTTATTTCTTTTCGGTTTTCGGTTTCTGCAACAAAGTATAAATCTTAATATTAAAAGTTATAAGTAAGCAAGAATAAAGCTAGTGAGATATCAGCTGAAGTTGAAATAGTTTCCAAATAAAAAAGGCGCGGATGTTTTAAGTCCGTGTTCGAGAAAGTTCCGACTCGCTGATATAGACGGGCTCCTTCCAGATAACTGAAGATTCATATCGATGTTAAATAAAGTGGATCACCCCGGTACGTTTGGTATTGATTTACTTATTTTAATACATAAATATATTGTATTTTGAGATAAAACAATTTTAATCGGCACAGAATTTGCAATCTGGCTTACTCAATGACTTCACTAATATTATAAACGCGAAAGTTTACATGTAAGTTTGTTATTCTTTTACGCAAAAGCTACTGGACGGGTTTGAATAAAATATTCGACACATATATAGTACTAGTAGTACTGTCGAGTTACAAAAAATATCTCGAAACGGATATCATGTTCATTCAAATGCGTTCACTAGTTTTGCGCGACGGGATTCAAAACATACATAGAACTTTTGCATTGTAGCGTTTCCTACGGCGTAAAAGTAGCCGGTGGCCCATGAAGGGAAGGAGTGGAGGTGGAAGGACGGCAACGCATCTGTATACTTAGCTAATAATCTAACTTAAAAGTATGATTTTTGTAAGGCATCCAGAAGTAACAGGCCTCAGTATGTAACATAAATTTCAGCTGAATCCTTTCATGACTTTCCGAGATAAAGGTCTTGATAAGTTGATAGATGTAAATTAAGATGAACAGACAGTCGGAGAGACAAACAGAGAAACTCTCGGACAGACAAAGGACGGCCAGATGAACGGGCAGACAGACGTACGACAAAGTGAATCTATAAGGTTTCAGTTTTTTCTCTTTGAGATACGTAATAAAGCCCTTATTTTAAGGATTACTTCTTACTTCTGGACAGCCTTTATCTTCTCACGACAGGCCGGCTGGATGTCGATCAAATATCAATGCCTATGCTCGACGACAATCTCGTAGACAGATTTACGACTGAAATCTTTCCCTCTCTTGTTTATACAATACTCACACCGCCGCAGCCGCCGCTGTGATGTATGTATGGGACCCTCTCAAATCTCGTTGAATGAACCGAGGACACTAAAATGAGAAGAGCTAAAATCAGTTTTGTGATGTTACCGGACCGGCACACCCGGGCCGCGTGTACTGAGTGCGCGCCGCTTGAGTGTGAACTTGTATTTTGATTTCCTCGGGGAGTCGCAGGAGAGCTCATTGACACAACGATTTGTGTTGGCCCGATGTCTCCACCGTGCGCCCGTGGGTGTGTGTGTGTACAGCTACCGGGGCGTACAGTGTTTTTATAAAATACTAGCGGATTCGGCAGGCTTCGTCCTGTCAAAAGATATGTAATGAGGCAGTTTTTTGTTCCTACCTATTTTATAGTCGGGACAAAAATCCTCCTGAACAGAACCGTCACCCTGGTGATATGGCGTTGTGTATAAAAATAATTAAATAAAACAGATATATGAGCATTTCAAAGCAAGTGATCGCTTTTTTGTTAATCATGTGAATCATAATTATTAACAAAAATCTGTTTTATATTCATTGTAGTGCTTTGTGATTTACGATGTATTCTGTGCTCCAACGCACACTGTTTTGATAGATATGATTGAATTTGAACTTTGTATAGCGGTAATTAAGTGCAAATTGACCTTTTGACATTAGGAATACACCTACATTGCCTAGGCAACAGTGAACTGAAAAACAATAGCAATACAGCTCAACTTGACTCTAAGTTTTAGTTAGAAAACGATTGTATGGTAAAAAGAAAAGGGCTGTTTTTAGGGGTTTTCCGGCAATTACTAAAATTTTTCTTACCGTAAAAACCATCCTTAAACTTCAACGAACAAAAAATGAATTGGCCAAATTAGTCTAGGCGTTGTTATTGAGTTATGCCAATACATTTTGCGATTCATTTTTATATGTAAAATATTCAGTCAACATATGTAGTTGAAATAAACAATTTATAACGAGGCAACAAATTTGATAGATAGAGTGGGCTTTGTGAAAGAAAACGACATTCAATAACTAGCCTCGTCATGAGAAAATGTTTTACAAACGATACTACACACAATAAAGTGAGTACAGTTTATTTTAAAATATACTTTTGATAAACTACAGAAATAATAATGAAAATATTCATGTGTCTTTACTCAGAAAACCGAGTATTAGGAGCGTTTTGGCGATTATCGTTGCGCTCGCTTCTCTTGTTACGCAGAGGTTGCGCTTGTTTGCCCTGTCCCACCCAACAGCCAAACGTTCTTTCAGAAACAATAAGAAACGCGTGTATTACTTTAAAGAGAGATATCTCTCCGGACGTGCCACTGATTCTGGACCAACTAGTTATAAGACTACAATGTCTAGTATGCGACTAGTTCTTATGTTACGATGAAATGCTTATACTTTACATAACATAAACAATAGTTTTTGTGAAACGTTTATTGACCTACTAATTGTTATTCAGTAATTCATGAAACATCGTGGCCGGTGTGATGAGCTCGTTGTTGTCACCGAAGTCATTTCACGCAACACACAGTTAAGTCCGTTTATTGTGGTGTCCTAAATTTTATGTAATTTTCTAGTATTTGTATATTACCTACGTTCCCTGCTACTAAACGGTTTAATCGCTGTTGATGTGCACATTCAAATATTTTATCATCGAGATTTTATTCTCCGTTTAATGTAATTTATTTTTCGTTGTGATATTTTGATGTGAATTAATAATTAAAAGATAAAGGACAGTAAGTAAGTAAGTAAATAAAAAAACTATATAGTATTCTAGTTTTTCTTTTTTTGTAATGTACTTAACATTGCAAAAAAGGCTAAAATAACATATACGCTTATCACAATACGGGTCATATTTAGCATTTGAACGTTACAACAAGAAACTTTAAAAAGCGACCTAGATCTACGCAAACGCGCTGTCGTTTGAAGGTAATTAAATAAAAACCTTTCGCTCTTTGCCTGTATTTAGTGAAAGCTCAGTTTTGAAATATCATTTCCTTTAAAGCCGAGGTAAAAGCGAAGTGGCTCCGTAGCTGGTGCGCGTAGCTGGCAACAGCCGGGTTTCTCTCAATACATACAGAACGTAGTGAGTATACAGGCTGTTTACTACACCTGTACCTTTGTAGTGAGTATACAGGCTCTTCACTACCACCTGTATGTAGTGAGTATATAGGCTGTTCACTTGCGTGTTCACTCGGTTGTAACATGTGCGAGAAGGCTTTTGTTCCGGCCCCAGTAATACAATACTAATTGTAACGTGATTTACTTTCTTTGTGTCCGTCACTCCGAGGGATCTCGAAGAGAACATAGAAAATAGATTGTTTTTATTTTATTACATGCCTTATACGAGTAATATGTAAACGTTGAGCTTGTGCTTTATAATTATTCTATTCTCCAAGTTCTCAAAAACCACTACAGAATATTTATCAGTGATTAAGGAACTCATACAATTTTTTGTTTTTAATTCTGATAAGTATTTATCGCCAATTTTCAAATAAAAAATTCATAATTTATAAAACCCGCGAAAACTTCTATAAGCAAAATGGCGTCTTGGGCCGTATTAGCTTTGTAGCGTTCCGAAAATCACTGCCAGTACTACCTATTTAGAACATTTTTGTTGTTGTTGTCAGTTGACAAATACATAAGTTGCGCAAAAAACTTGACAAATAACTAGTACTATGAATGAATGAATGAAATATACTTTATTGTGCATATTACAGAATACAGAAAAAAATAAGTTACATTTTAAAGTAATTAACTAGTACTATCAGTAGATTTCGGAATGCAGCCTCTATGATTTGTTGACAATGCACGTGTTACGTCATCGTCAATTTCACATCGTTTCGAGTCATGTGACTCATGAACAAAAATACGTACTTATTTTAAAATAATAATTTAAAAATAAAGTATTAAATAAATAAATAATAAATTTTAAAAATTAAGTAACCCCTTTACTTAGTTTACTTAGTTTACTTGGTTTAAAAATAAAGTGTTGATTATTTACAATTTATTTCACTGCATAATGACTTAAAAAATCATATTAATTTAATATTAAATTCGATAAGCTTTTATTTTTAACACTGTCAAATAGTCTATTGTTAAATTGAAAACGGGCAATTTTCCAAACGCCAAATACCTACTTGCGCCAGGCACGACTTAGGTACTTGTGTTACAGGTACGATGTCACTGATATACAGATTGTCATGGCCCATAGACACGGGAATATTCACAGAATATGCTTTGCCCTCTTTCACTTCCATGTTGTTCCTTCAGGTCTCTCTTAAACCGCAGATTAAATGCGCACAATGTGCATAAATTTACTGACGTTGAGTACGCTATGCTATACAGCAACGATACGGTATTATCACATAATAACGAGTTCTGTGAGCGGATAGCTTTACTTATAAACTCCGAACGAAGGCCCCAAACTGACGCATTATCATAATGCACATCATACTACGAATTGGCAAAAAATATGTATGTGTGTCCGCAGCCGTAGTACTACAGAACATGCTCAGCTGTGCGGCGCTGCGTCAGACCTCAGTTGAAGCTCGTCAAATATTTGCGGCGGCTCGAGCGCCCTAACGAGTCCCACGAACACGCGCGAGTTTATTGAGTCGCCAACAAGTTGTGAAACTGGGAAATTGTCGATCTTCATTGTTTTGTATCAGCTTTTTTAAAACATTAGTAAATAAACTGTCTCACTAATACTCCTTATAGCTGCACGTGGTTATTGTGTGAGCGACTCTCGCTGCACTACGCTCTCGTATCGGCATCGCTTGTAATGTAACTAATATAACACAGTTAATAAATATAGTATGAGATGATAGAAAAAAATACGTCAAATCTAGAACAAGACATACGCCGTTTGAACACGATACTCCTCGTATAAACCAGTTACCGGAACGTGTAGCGCCTGCTCCGGAGTGCGCCGCAGCCGCCGACCTGATGAGTGCGGCGCGATAACTTCACGTTGGTGTTACGTGCGCCGCAGCACCGCCCGTGAGTAACAAGCACGCGGCACGTACCGCCCGGAGCGATATCTCACCGACTCCCGCCTTTACTTGCAGCTTATTTAAACGCGATCCGTCCGCTCCACGCGGAGGAGATAACGTAAGTTTGTTCATCAGACGAAATTGCAGTTTTATGAGACTGGAAATAGATAGCTGCTCTCATCTCAGGCATTTTATAGCAATACCTTTTCTACTCGATTTGAAATTCGTAAACTTTTGTTATACCTATAATATTTTAATAATAATAATAACATTTACTTGTCTATAAATATGGTATACAGTAGATGTTATAATTAATAATTTTGTCATGTTAAGCTATGCTTATTAATAATAGCATGCAAAAAAATAAAATCTTAAAATAGAGAAACGAAAAGAATATCATCAATTCCTAAGAATTGAAATCAAATTAATTAATCAATTTTTATTTACCTCCTATAATAGTCTTTGATAATACAAATGTTGTACGAATCCACACATATAATTTATATAGTTTAAACATTTGCCTTAGTTCCTTTAAATCGCCAAAAGATATCAGTTGGCAGCAGACGAAAATCTGAACCGCCTTCCGTTCCAGCCTATGTATAATCGTATCGGGCGCCGAACACCTTTGTATGTTGAAGATAAAATAAGTTCGCTCGCCGGAGATTCGATTACAAAATTGCAGTTTTATGAGACACAAGCTGTGCCACGTATCTCGAAGGAGCCATTCATTTCTTCGTAACAAAAGTACATTTAGATTCACCCCACATCACTTGATAACTGCGGGGGCTACCAGAGTCGTGGTTACATGAACGTTTTAAAACCACACCGCCAACAATGTGAGTCCTATTGTCTCAGCTGTGAACGATGGCGGATCTCCTGAGACAACACAACAAGTGACCGAGTTGCGCTGCAAGCGCTGCTCTGTGCGTGTTCCCGTCTGATTTCAGCCGCTGAATAAAAAGCCGCCGGAAACTTCCTGCCGCGAATGTCTGAGCGAGTTATGTTCTCCGGCTCACAGCCACTCATTTCAATTTTCTTTTGTGCAAAAATTTAAAATTCCAACAATACTTTTACTTTACAATGCCTGGAATATTGTATAGAAGTTTCTTGAGCTTTCCTTTGTGATTATTATTAATTACGAGCTAATGCTGTGTTGAGCGATTGTTTTGTTGTGATTTGCGTGAGATCTGGCGTGTTTCTATAATTTAGAACTGTCTCCTTTTAGTTCTATTTTTGCAACTATTTATAAGCAGCAATGTATCCGTGTACTGGAACTGGCGAACACTCTATACTCGGCGCCTATAGTGTGTGCCGGCCCTACAACTTTATCACTAATTCATTAATGAGCGGGCGGAGTGTGGACTCGCGTACAAGTCGCCTCATCGCGCTTCAGTTCAGCTCCTGCATCTAACAGCGGGCGAGCACCGACAGCGCGGCGCTACAATATTCTACAGACCTTTTTATTTGTGAGATATTATTATACTTTATAATTTGGCTATAAGACACGTTTCTGTCCGCACACACTTTATCTTGTACATTTTGAGCGTTTTTGTTAATATCCGTCAGTCGGTCAACTCCCGTATTCTGGTCTGAATAAACTGAACGGTAAGCAGATTACCTATTTTGAATCTTCTAGGAACGAATCTTATTTTATCATTAGCACTAAATTACTAATGTTTCAATCTGCTCAAAATAGTCCTTACCAGAAACCAAATTGTCAATGTGACTTTTAATATAATTTATGCGCATAACTGTAATGAACCTGGTACGGCGACGTGCGACCTTCGTGGTTCCGTGGTATGGGTGTTATTACCCTTTAATATTACCCTTATATTGGACTAAACAGGATTGATGAGTAGGTGCGGGCGCGACTCGCTACAGTACTATACGTACGATATTACAGGAGCTGTGCAGACGCCGCGGAGGCTGCGGCGGAGGAGGCTTCAACAGCTGCGGCTGTGTGTGTGTTCTGACATTTACTGCGGATTTATCGTGACTTTTATTGAGCATCGGTAACACACGCACACAGACACACTCTCAAATGCACACATTACAATATTAGCCATGTTCAGCCCTCTACATGTATTTTAGACGTAGACCTTCATTAATTATCCAATCCCAGAAATCTCTGGGGTTGGATAATCCCCGTCCCATCGAATCAACGGTCCACGGAGTGTAATGTTAGTTTTTTTCAATTTGATGGAAAAATCTGTGAAGAAATTTGATACCGTCGGATAAGCTCGTAGATAAAATAAAATCTACTTTTTTCTTTATAATTTATAAAACTAATTAACGAATCACTTGGAATAAAATTTGCAATGAACGTCCTTCGGCTAGTAGTAAGTATAGTGTATACTAATTTTTGTGAACAACTTACCACTTACACGAGGTCTGGGATGGAGACCGCCAAGTGTAAATAATGACATCGTCACAACATCGTCGTCGATGTCAGTGCGGCAGCGAGGAGCTGGAGCTGAGCCGAAGTTACAGGACAAAGTGCTCATTACGTGGCAGCGCTGCGGCGAACTGAGGAGTTGTTTATGAGTTGGGGTGCAGCGGAGAGTGAGGGGCGATAGCGATACTCATGGAGACATAACGTGGTGACAAGACTCTATGTTTAATTCCTTTTAGCAAAAACTACTGCACCGGTTAGGCATGAAATACGGAATGAATATTTTTCAACGAGAAAAAACTACTAACTAAGTAACTATGCTTCACACACACACACACAATAAGAAGCTATATTTATATACTACAGGGGGACTCTAGCTGTGAAACGAAGCAAACATTGAGGACGTATAGGTGTCGTATTTCATCACCGATATGTAGGTATATACCTACATATCGGTATATACCTCCATATCGGTATATACCTACATATCGGTATATACCTACATATCGGTATATACCTACATATCGGTATATACCTACATATCGGTATATACCTACATATCGGTATATACCTACATATCGGTATATACCTACATATCATTTGGAGTATATACTCCAAATGATGAAGTAATCTATTTACACTTATATCCTGCACCGGCAATGATTGATCAACGCACGGAACTACTGCACTGAACCAACTGAAATTGGGTATGCAATATGCACACACATTTAGTAGCTTAGGCATTGGTAAAAAAAGATGCTAAAAAAATCATCCTCAAGTGGGTGAAGCAGGGGTCAAAAGTTTGTGTGAAAAT
>LUGF01040288.1:31207-44058 GCA_001625245.1 Calycopis cecrops
GTGTACCGCTCTACTACACAAACGCTACGGAGCCGTGCTACGAATAGCAAGGAACTGTCAACAGAATTATATTACTTTACTTTGGAGTTCACCTTTTTCCATTTGGAGTAAAGACTCCAAGAAAACGGACACGTAATAAACAGTAACATTCTCCTGATCCGACGACAACACAAATAAAATATTCCGAATTTTCGTCCCGTGTCTTAAAAGTTGCACAAACAAGTGGCGTTAGGAAATAAATAAAACGAAGTAATTCGATGTAATATTCATTCCGTTTGCCGGCGGGCGGAGTTTAATTCGGGAGCACGCAGCTCGCAGCGGCGCATTAAATTTGCATTCGTTGAATCAGAAATGGATTGATGGAGAGTTGTCGTTGTTGTTGTCGAGGAGGTGCGAGTGTTCGACAGATATATGGGCTATATTGTTACGTATGGGGACGGACTACTGACGCCCGTAAACAATCGTGTAGCGGTTATGTAGATATGTTGCCCTTCGTCATGCCCCATTTATGAACATAAAAATTATATCTATATACAAACAATGTAACTATTGCGAACGTTTATACAAATTAAAGTTTTATAGACAAGTTCAAAACTTGTAAGTACAACCACTTAAGTATACTGTATGTATAATGAAAATAACAATATCAAATCCTAGGAATATTATTATGGTTATTGTTGTCTCACACAAAATATACTGAAGGGGCGTTAAAGTTTAACACATGTAAGTAGATACATGTGTAAGTAACAGTGTGAAGTATTCTAAAAAATACTTTTTACCCAAAAATGATTTTTTTAACTATATGTTATCTGTGCCAAATGATACAACATTTGGCACAGTTAACGAATAGTGTTAATATTATAATAATTTATATTGTGCTATTGTGTGTGTTTGTGTGTAAGGCGATAGTAATTTATTTAATTGGATAAACGTTGCGTGACTAAACGTAGAGGCGTTCCCGAGAGCGTGTGAACGTGTATACACGTGTAATGTGCGGTACATGGACATTACCCTGTCTCGGTACATGTTCCTGTTGCAGTACCCTTTCGTAGCACCATGGCACTACTTTGTAGCACTTGTGATGCATACAAGCACGGTAATGATACTCGGTTGACACTTCGTAACTGTTCGTAGAGCTGCTCTAGATAGTTTACACCTTTTCGTAGCACGGTATGGTGATATTACTCGGTTGAAAGTACCTTACTACTCATAGCATGGCTTCGAAGAGTTTGTGTAGAGTAGCGAGATACAGTGATGTTCATTGACAGTTCGTAATTATTTGTAGCAAGGCTTCGTATTGTTTGTGTAGTCAAGCGGTACAGTGATATTACTCTGTTGACAGTTCCTTACTATTCGTAGCATGGATTCGTAGCGTCTGTGTAGAGTAGAGAGCAACAGTGATGTTATTTTGTTAATAGTTCATATCATACGCTTCGTTACCCTATATACACTTGGATTGATTGAGAAATGTATTCCTAAATATTGTTAGGGGGTCTTCCTACACACACTGTTTAACAAATGAAAACAACTTCCTAATGGTGTGTAATATTATGTCGTATACTTGAACTAATATTGTGTTAGTTGGTAAATGACTGCTCACTACCACCTACTTCACCGACTGCAGACACAGACGCAGCTACAGCTCGGCGCGTCACCGAGCGCATGTTGTTCATAACTATTAATACAAATACAATGACATCACAGACAATTGTGCTCCATTAGTATTGAGTGTTGACGACGGCGGCCGGGCGCGAGGTTTAATTTGTTAATTTGTGCTCATGTTGAAGCAATTAGTGCATTTATTTATGTTCGAAAGTTTTTAATATATTATACGGACGGAGCGAGACGTTGACGACGAACGAGGAAATGTTGGCGGAAAAATCTCAATGCCTTTGAGAAAAGCTCGTGGAAGAAGACAAAAGACCGCAATCGTTGGCGAAGTTTGACGGAGGCCTTTACCCACACTTCAAATGTGGGCTAGGCGGCTCGCAAATGTAAGTTGAGGTCTCAGAACCACCCAGGCTGTGTTACCAATCTTTAATCAGACCCCACGATAACAAAAGGCCTTTTACCCAGTAGTGTGACAACGTAGGTTATTTACATATAAAAAAAATTAGCAACATATATTTTTATTACGTATTATACAATTCGGCGGTCCGGTAACGCGGTGCAGATGTTGATATTACAGAACAATCAACTGCGCCACCGCCTCGCGAACGTTAAGTGAAAGCCATATTTCAGCATTAAATTGGTCCATTTATTTACATTCGTAACGAATCGGTTTCGCGTCTGAGCAGTAAAAAGAAAAAACGGCCAATTTGCCGTCCGATCGCTAACGAAGCTGAAGAGACTGGGCGGAATTACTCACAACTCTACAAACTGCAGCAGCGACGAAGTTGCGATCACTGGCTAATAGACGCGTTATTACATTTATGTATTTATTACTTGGGAATATGGATAATATGCTCTCAACACCCCGACCACATCACATGTGGTATTTGATCTCGCCTCCCTGTACCCCTATTACGAGTTTACAAAACTATACTCGCTAACGACTATAGTAAATTGAATGTATGGAAACTGTAGCAGCGCCCCTGGCGGTTACTATACTTAACTAAATTGAGTATTACGAGTCGTTCTTACTTTACTATAGTAGTCATAGTTATAGTAAACTACACTACGAGTAGTAAGTTTTCATACAAAACGGTATTACGAGTCTCACTTTTGACAGTCGCTATCGACAATTACGATAACTACAGTAGTTAAGTAACTCACGGTGCTTTAATCTAGTGAGAAGTCACGTTTTCTTAATAATTTTCGTATTAACAAAAAAGAAATATGTCTAATATGTAAAAAATGTGTATAATATGTTAAAAATACATACAGCATTAAGTTCCACGAAAAAAGTCACCCTTAAAGCCAAAGTAATTTATTTTGTATTGTTTATTAACAATATAAAATTTAACAACAAACCGTTCTTTTTCATATTATTTCTTTGTGTTAAAGTTTAATACTTGTTTTTCGTCAGAGGTGCGATAATTATTTCGAATTAAATAAATTTTATCATCTTTTAGGTACTGAGTGTTCTTTTATTTTATGCACATGGAGATCAGCGTGTAACTGGAGAGGCCAATCTCTTCTCGCAAGCAGCTATGAGCAATTATATGAAAGAAGTGACGGAGGCCTTACATTCTGCCACCATAATAAATACAGTTATAAACAAAATTGTTGTTTACAAACGAACTTGAAACTTGTGACAATTCGATATTTGTGTTACGCTGACGTGTTAACGCACCGAGTTTAAGACGTATTCTAATTCCGCACGAGTATACCGCAATAATCTACTTCGCATGTTCGTCGGTTTATTTGAGCTTCACTCTTAACAACTTCATTGCAAACAGTTTTAGTGTGGTCCTTATTTTTTATCATGAGAAAGAAAGAGATAGACTTATTGTAGCAAAAACTATAGTCCCTGTCGAGTACTCGATAGAGGGTATAGTAAAGTATAAAATTACTCATAATATGGATGGTATAGTTTACTACGCTTGTTGCGTTTACACGTTAACTACAGTAGTTAAGTCACATGTGCTTGTGTCAAAAACTCGTAATAGAGGTACTGAGCACCCCTCACTGAGCAGGAAATGACAAATAGGACGTTTCTTATTGCAACTAAAACCATTGAAGTGTCGCAAAATTTTCAATTACTTGACGGTTAAGGTTTTACTCAGAAAAATCTAAACAGAATCTGAAAAATGTTGGTTCTCAACTACATTTTTAATTATTTTTTCTACTACAAATTGAAACTGTTTGCGGACGCGTTCCGGCGGAATGGAAATCGTTAAGACAAGATATATTATAGTATACAAAGATATTTGAAATCGCAATTGCACTTCTTTACCCTTCGATTCCAGAAGCTAGTGACCTGCGGATGACCAAGCTACCACTATAATGATCTAGGCGTATTATATCCATGTCATACACGTTATACAGGTTATACAATATATGCGAGATGTTCTAGAAACTGCGACGACAAGGCGCCTGCTCGTCGCAGCAGCCATCTTCAATTATTTACGTCCCGATGTGCTCGGCTCTTTGACGACGCTCCGCACTTAGAGGCTTTGTGCGGCCGCCGACTGAGGCCGCCGCCGACGAGATATGGAGCGAAGTTGCAGCAGAGTAGCCGAGAGGACGGACACGTCGCCGACCCGCACACACTATACTGGGCGTAAAGTGATTGCTATGATGATGAAATATACTTTAAATGTATATTTGCTATTAACAGAAATAGCAAATATACACATAAAATGACCTAAAAGTTTCTCTATAAACACATCACCCATAAACGACATTTTATGTTCACTTAAAATTGAATATAATGTACAGCTCCTGCAGTAAGAGACGCTTCAACAATTCGATACAAATACTTCAAAAAGAGTAAACATATTTTGTGGATAAATTATTTAATGAGCGGTCATTTCCGTTTTACGTTCCGAAACTGAATTCAAAATGAGAGCGAAATAGAATAAACAAACGTACCTGTTGGCGACGTGTGGACGAGCCGGCCGCTTAACATTCATCAGTAATGGATGCAAAGCGCCTGCAGATTTCAGAGATTTCATTACACTCTACACTGTCGAATGAAGAGTGTAATGAAATCTCGCTGCACTGACGGTTATAATAAACTTTGACCAATATCGTGAATTATATGTCTAGCGAGAGGCTGTGACACTGTTGCCTGCGACACGGACTGGACATCTGACGATGTACCTGCCTGTCACCTCTCGTGCGCCGTGACAAGTCTCGGACCTTCGGACCCACTGAAGGTAAGTTCAACTCAACAGCAACTGCGGATCTTTGTGACCGCCGATGTTTACCAGAAGCTTCCGCTTTATCCACTATTTGATGAAAAATGTTCCCATGCTGACAGTGTTGTATTATATTTATGTGGTGTAGCTGTGAAGCCATTTTATACTGTATATAAGTAGTTTCGCCGGCAAATTTACGCAAAGAGGAAGGCGCACATACTGTAATATACTGCAGAGTTGCACGCAAGTCGGGCCAGCAGTACAGTAGACGGCGGAGTGCGCGGGAACTGATGTAGATGTTTTGTTGTGATAAGTGGAGACATGAGCAGGAAGTTAACTTTAACTACAACTTTATGTGCATTTAATTGTAATATTTTTTTGACTTTTGTTAAATAATTGTTTGTTTTCTCGCCTAAACCTCGATTATAAATGTCTAATATTAATATGTAGACATATGTATATACATATAACTTGTATAATGACATTTTTTGACTCTGGTCTTTGTGGTTACTAGCGAGCGAGTTGAATCTCAAACCACAGAGAACAGTAACTGTATGTTACATACATACAGTTACTGTTGTGTACAGTGTGCAGCTGTGAATATTCAAATATGTGGAAAACGTATTGGGGAAGTTTAAATTTAATGTGAAATGCAATATCCATTAGTTAAAGGAGAGCATTGAGCTGGGAATTTCGCTTTCCGTAATCAATTTCAATTAATGAAAATTCAATACGTTGCGATTTCAGTAGTTTAGCTGAATGACTAAATACTATAAAGTTATGTGCACGCACACGCTCATTGAAAATGGTCAAAATTTCTGAGACCTCGAATAGTTGAGTCCGACTTTTTGAAGAAATTTCAATCAAGTTAAAAATTGTCGCGGCGGTCTCAAGTGCAACCTCGACACCTGCCTGCGGTGTAAACTTGTAACGTCTGCCACCACCCTACAGCATGGCGAAGTACACACACATACATTGTATTTATACCTACAGGCCACACATACATTACAATTGTACTCACACGTACATTACATTTGTACCCACACGTATATTACATTTCTCATGTGAGTGGCTGCCGCCTCGATTGTTTAAGTTTATTGTCTTAACGGGTACTTTTTCAAGTAATGTATGAGGTGTGAAGAAAAAACAATCTAGGAGAGTTATTTAAGCAATAATCGCTCTATAATGTGTATTTAATTGTTAAATTACACGGCAACCGAGTCATTACCGACTTGCAAGTTTTTTCCCATTTTGACAAAACGGCAAGTTGAAATAACCTCATAGCGTATGAGTCAGCTTGGCATAGAGTATTTATAGAAGGTGTGACACGCCTACATATATGTTTGTGTAGAGCACAAGCGGCAAGAGCAGTCAGAGTCCACCAGCAGGTGGCTACTCTGTATCATCCTACTGTCCCGACTCATTGTTTAAAGTATTAATTATTTATAGAAGGTGCGACACGCCTACATACATGTTTGTGTAGAGCACAAGCGGCAAGAGCAGTCAGAGCCCACCAGCAGGTGGCTACTCTGTATCATCCTACTGTCCCGACTCTTTGTTTAAAGTACTTATAGAAGGTGCGACACGCCTACATACATGTTTGTGTAGAGCACAAGCGGCAAGAGCAGTCAGAGTCCACCAGCAGGTGGGTACTCTGTATCATCCTACTGTCCCGAATCATTGTTTAAAGAACTAATTATTTTTAACACCACCTGCAACTTCTTAATTTAAACGGAAGGAAACGTATTAAACTGCCATAACGCCTCCACGACCGAGTGGGGCCAGTGCGACTCCTACAATATCTAATACTACACCGGGCTCTAATAAAACATAACAACATTTATATTGTGTTGATTAAATTAGATTTATTTGTAATTAATATGCTCTTTCTTATTAAGTCTTTAGCAGAGACGGTTTCAGATTATTCATAACTAGCTGCGCCCCGTGGTTTTCCCCGCGTAAATTTCGATCCCGTGGAAAATCATCCCATGGCATCCCATAGGATTTTTTTTAATACTGTAAAAACTACCCCATGTGTTAAGCTACGTTACTCTCTATGTGCGTGCAAATTTCATTGAAATCGGTTCAGCAGTTTTTGCGTGAAGGAGTAACAAACAAACAAACAAATATACAAACTTTAACACACTCTGATATAGGTACTCTAAAATTTAAATTTATAGCCCCAAAATATTTTAGTTTCCTGTCTTAACAAGATTTATTATTGACTAGGTATTGTATTTTATTAGACAAATCGGAGGATAAGTCTTTCGACAGGATTTAAAAATGCATACATGCAACCTGGTGAGGATGCAGCCGTAGACTCGCCTCACGCTGGTACATGTATCATACACTCAGCGGCACGGAATCTTGGCCAAACTCCAAACATGCGATAAAATTTTTTTAGTGTGTCTTACTTTGTTCTTATTGTATAAGTGAGTAGAAGAAATATTTACGTTAATCCTAAGAGGGTAATAAACTAAGTTAAAGTGCATTTTGGTTTGGTTTATAAAGTTTAGTTGAATTGTGTCATATAACACAAGCAGTGGCATTAGTCGGACAAGGGATGACCCGTCGTGAAGTGGCTAGTATCCTTAACGTACCACGTTCTTTAATGCAATATGCACTAAAACGGTACCAAGAGGCTGGCCGCTGCACACGCAGACCAGGAAGTGGCGATGTACGTTGCACGTCAGCTCGTTTCATTTATCGTGTTAGAGATATTAAGAAATCGCTTCCTTAGCGCTGTTGAGATCCGGCAGCGACGAGGAATGTAAATGTTAGTGAGCGTACGGTGAGAAGACGTATGGAGGAAGTTGATTTAATAGCGAGAAGACCAGCCCGTGGCCCACGACTTCTCCCACAGCATAGATCAGCTCGACTTCAATTTGCCCGCGAACATGCTAACTGGTCTCATGAACAATGGGCAAAGGTTTTGTTCACGGACCGACCCGATTGCAGGGTCGCTTTAAATGCGCCTAATGGTCGACAACGTATGTGGAAATGAAATGGTGAACGATATCTGGCGATTACTAGCACTCCAACAGTGAGTTTTGGTGGAGGCTCTATAATGGTATGGAGTAGCGTTAGTTCTGATGCACGTACAGACCTGGTCATCGTCAATAACGCTCTAATTGCCACACGGTACGTCGAGTCCTTTAAGAGGGTTTATTGGATATGACCAATTCATTTTAATGCACGATAATGCACGTCTACTCGTCGCTCATATGGTAAATGAATATCTTCAAGAGGTTGGTGTTCAGAAACTACAGTGGCCAGCACGCAGCCCCGACTTAAATCCCATAAAACACATTTGGAATAAGCTAAAAACGTCAATTAAAACAGCATCGGACCCACCACAAACCCTCAGCCAGCTGAGAAATGCTGCACTGACTGCTGGCGCGATGTATCGCAAGTGAACATCAAAAATGTCATCCAAAGCGTGCCAGAACGAATGCTGGCAGTCATAAGGGCCAGAGGAGGAAACACGCGATATTAAAAAGTTGTAGATGTTATCAAAGATCAAAACAGTTTTTAAGTACTAGTGGTCAAAACTGCAGTGTTTAATATCGTGTAAATGTGATTTTGTCCTTAAACTTCATTATAAACATAAAAAAAACATTATTTATAAGTGACAATGATTAAAAACGTTAATTGGATGAAAAACGATGAAATTGGTTTTTTTTACAATGACATATAGTGAAAAACACCATATTCTTGCAAATAAAGATTATTATTATAATTATTATCATGTAAACTAAGAAAAACTGAAGTTATGACAAATTGTATGCTTGGCAAATTTCCGTGCCGCTGAGTGTATGTATAGATATATAATAATCCATCGATAACAGTCAATTACGTCCCCCTGGGGAGGGACGGATGGAGGAGCTCTCGACTGGAATGTATTCGCACTACATACAGCCTCAATTAGATACAATCAGTAAACTGAAATTTATGATTGCGTTCATCATGTTAAATGCACATTTACCTCCGAACATACATTATATTGTAATTACTCGCAGTGATTGTTTCAGTGAAACAAAGTCGCTGGTGGTTTGTGAGCCTGGTATTGAATTATTCTCGTCGCTTTGTGTGATTTACAAACTTTATTTCATTCTATAGTTTGATAGAGTATTATTACTTTGGATGGTATCTCATAATATCACTTGAATAATTATCGGAGATGTTTTATCAATTCTTCAAAAAAATAGTAGTAGTGTTCTCGCCAAGTTCGAGACGGGTAGCAACGTCTATCAGCGCAATAATAGAAACGCGTCGAGACTGGCGCCAGAGTTTGACGTTTTGACGTCTCAAGCTCTCAACAATTTGACAAACGCCACTTCCCATCAAGTTGTCAAGCTGTCAGCACCGTTTGCGCATACGCTTGCTATTTTATATTTTAGTGCATATCTCAAATTGTGAGCTCACAAATAATAATAACAATAAATACGTGTAAATTCTGTGACGTAAGTAAGACTGCGATGTACACCGGAATACGGATATATTTGTTACACCGTATCTGTGTATTCTTTTGTAACTGTTTTTCTTCATACGATGTAACTAAAAAAAAGTGTTCCGCTCAAGAAAGTTCAGCTCAACGAGGTAGTGCCTCTGCCATCGCAATAGGACGCCAAGACGCCAACAAATCAATCCAGGTTAATCCCAATCTATATATCGTTTCTAGATTCCCTAAAAAATTTCTCCCACACTCTCCGCTCCCGTTGGTTTCCCCGCGAAATCGAGTAGACCTTCGAAAAAAATTAACATAAGAAACTTCTTTTGAATGAAATTTTGATTATAAAATAGTATAACATAGTAACTATACTATGGAAGAAAACATTTTGTTTGTATATTCACCACACACAAGTGTCACAGCCGCACGTGGCCGCGCCGGCTGACGCCGGAGTGAAGCGGTGCCGGGCCGTCCCACTCGCTTACCTGTGACAATACAAAATATAAACGTTATTCAGTAAGTTAAGGGCGCTTGTCCACCGCCGCCGTCACCGTCACGTCACCGAGAACGAGATGACGGCGCCGAAGTAGCGGTACATACATTTACATTACATTACTTAGCCGCGTGTCCACCGCATACCGTCACCCGAGCGCCGTCATCCCGGCCCGCCGAAATTGCGAGTAGATCGGCGTGACCGCTAGATCGTCACCCGAGATTTTGACGGGCCGATGTGCCGGCAAAACAAAACATATATGAACTTGTCCACACACTGCCGTCGCCGTCGCCGTCGCACCGTACACGAGCTCAGTTATTATTTTGTTTGTAATCAATTATCATTAATTAGTATAACATTGTAATAAAAATGGCGAAAATTTTTAAATACGATATTTATTCATTATTAGAAATTATAGAAAGTAAAGAATGTTTGTGGGATAAAACCAAGGAAGTGTCCAAAGATAAAGTTTTGCGTAGAAATGCATGGCGCGATTTTTAACCATTAATCTAGCCATCACTTTATTTCTTCGTAAACGTGACTACCACGCATGACAGCTGGAATAAACTAAACCAGCGAAATCGGTCGCGGTCTCGCTGTGGACAAACGATCGCCGTTACGTCATATTGAATTCGGCCCGAAATAATCTCGTTTTCGGTGACGGTCCGGTAACGGCGGCGGTGGACAAGCGCCCTAATTAAAGTTAAATTAACAGCCTTATATTCAAAGTTTGAATGAAACCTTATCTTGCGATCAAATACAAAAGGTCAAAAACACGGTCCGTGTCAAGTCGTAACAAAGGACGTACACTATCGGAGCCGAAATAAATTTGCAGAGAGATGCGTATCGCCGGCGATACGGGCGTTACCAGCTGTCACTCGCCAATCGGGTATGAATTACCCTTATAATAACAGCAGGGACAAAGAACGAAGTGTTCAGGTCTATATAACACATAACACGGTCCATTCTCTGACGCCTACGATTCCTACCAACGTGATAGCTTACTTAAACCTTCTTCTTCGTCATTTTTTACAAGGTTATCAAATTACATGACCGCACTTATTTGACAGTAAATTAGTAAAGAATTGATCATGTGCCTTCTTTTGTGTTAACGATACATTGTAGCTTTTGATAATAATTTCATTTTCAACAAAATATGTAGTAGAAAATTCATAAGGATTTTTAGTAAATATTAAGGTATTGACTTGCCGGCCATTTCATTTAATATTACTACGACAACAAATTCAGCGATTACGACAGAACGTCTGTAGGGACAACTAGTTTGTATTATTAAGTACTGCCCGACTCAACACAATATTATAAAAAATCTTTGCCAACATTTACATTTCTAAAATAATGTAGATGGCCAAATAATGTAATGGGAAAGTAATTCCGGTGATCGCACGAGTGTGTGTGTGTGTGTGTGAGTCGCAGACGTTCGCCGTGTCAGGTGCGTGTTTACTGGAGGAAATAAAAAAGAAATGTTTACTGCCGCAGCTACATCCCTTACGAGACCCTGGGGAGGGCGGAGTACAAGTACCGCGCGCCGAGGGCGGGCGGAGTACACGTGCGACTTGAGGGCGGGCGGAGTACATGTGCGACTTGACTACGGACACTCTAGTTTTTGTAAACAATTACTATCGGAGCTCTTCATCGTCATCATCATCCACCTCGCATCCGCCGCGCCCCGCAGAGAGCGCGTCATGGTCGACTGAACTTATAAAGTTACGTTGAGGGAGTTGTTTGAAGTATCGGTTGCTGTAAAGAGTCGTCTCGTGCGAACTCTGTAGGAGAATATGCGAGGACGTCTAACGTTAATGGTAAATAAAAATGTTAAAGTTCCTTTTGGGTAAAATAAGTTATTTTAAGCTCTTAGATTACTTGCCCTTCAGGTCCCATTCGCTGTTGGTACTTTATAAATAAAAGACTTTTAAAAGTTATTCTATTTTCCTGTATGTGTGTATCTCAAGAACTGAATGTCTGTAATTCATAGATAAACTGAAGACAGTACCAGTTGTGTTAATAGTATTTAACGTATGTAGTTGTTTCTTCGATTCTTTCAATACTGTAGCGGTCCAGTTGATTACTGATAACTGTTTACATTAAAAAACGCAAATGTAAAGTGAAATCAAAACTTACAAACATTCGGGTGTGACACTACTGCACATCCCCTACCCTTATAATCCTTCACCTACTCCTCCCTACGGACCCAGAGGCTCTTAAAATAGCGGACCTCATACAAGGTTGATACGAGCGAAAGGCATTAAATTTAACCACATATACTATAAGTGCCTATTGTTAATCCGAGACTATTAAAAAAAAGTTTACGACAAGTATACGAAAATACTTTTTTCAAACAAGTTAAATAGCGAAAAAATAAGCAAAACTTGTAAACACTCTTTATACGCGCCGCCGCGGCCGCTCGGTAAGGTCGCTAAGCCTCGAACGGGGTGAATGACCCCGGCGGACTATAGGCGGTCGGGCGCTCGAACAGCTGATGGTACAGAGTGTACGAAGTGAGAAAAAACTTTAAAAAATTCCTGTGGCTAAACTATTGCTCCGATTGATCTGATATTTGTTGTGTAGCCTGGAAATAATACACTTCATATGTGGTTTAATTTAATGCCTCTCGCTCGTATCCACCCTGTATACTCGTATACCACGAGTATTGACCATTCCGTGTACACTACTGGTAACTGGATCATAACGCATATAAATGAAGAGACACTCCTGCAACTGAAGATAGCAGGCGGAGAATCAGAGCGCGGTGTCTACAAACTGCTGCATAATACATGACGTCACACAGGCACGCGCCGTGATTGCAGGCTGTCGGCCGCTTGTTTACACGGCGTGTGTATGTGTAGGTGCACACAGATACACACATATATATCGAGACTCGGACAGAGATCTTATTAGGATGTTTCGGTATTCATAACAGTGTGTTCGCCCCCGGGTGCGCTCGTGCGCCTCATTTTTCTCCAGTAGCGTAGTAACAATGATACTATCTGCCCACACGCCCTTGCCTTTATTTGTTAAAAGAAAGGAATATTCGCGAAGCAGAGTATTACGAAAAGCAGTAGGACATAGCTTCCTGCTTGTTGTA
>LUGF01040288.1:46886-59826 GCA_001625245.1 Calycopis cecrops
CCCGGGGAGGGACGGATGGAAGAGCTCTCGACTGGAATGTATTCGCACTACATACAGCCTCAATTAGATACAATCAGTAAACTGAAATTTAATTGCATGATTGCGTTCATTATGTTAAATGCACATTTACCTCCGAACATACATTATATTGTAATTACTCGCAGTGATTGTTTCAGTGAAACAAAGTCGCTGGTGGTTTGTGAGCCTGGTATTGAATTATTCTCGTCGCTTTACAAACTTTATTTCATTCTATAGTTTGATAGAGTATTATTACTTTGGATGGTATCTCATAATATCACTTGAATAATTATCAGAGATGTTTTATCAATTCTTCAAAAAAATAGTAGTAGTGTTCTCGCCAAGTTCGAGACGGGTAGCAATGTCTATCAGCGCAATAATAGAAACGCGTCGAGACTGGCGCCAGAGTTTGACGTTTTGACGTCTCAAGCTCTCAATAATTTGACACACGCCTCTTCCCATCAAGTTGTCAAGCTGTCAGCACCGTTTGCGCATACGCTTGCTATTTTATGTTTTAGTGCATATCTCAAATTGTGAGCTCATAAATAATAATAACAATAAATACGTGTAAATTCAGTGACGTAAGTAAGACTGCGATGTACACCGGAGTACGGATATATTTGTTACACCGTATCTGTGTATTCTTTTGTAACTGTTTTTCTTTTTACGATGTAACTAAAAAAAAAAAAGTGTTCCGCTCAAGAAAGTTCAGCTCAACGAGATGCCTCTGCCATCACAACAGGACGCCAAGACGCCAACAAATCAATCCAGGTTAATCCCAGTCTATATATCGTTCCTAGATCCCCTAAAAATTTCTCCCACACTCTCCGCTCCCGTTGGTTTCCACGCGAAATCAAGTAGACCGTCGAAAAAAAATTAACATAAGAAACTTCTTTTGAATGAAATTTTGATTATAAAATAGTATAACATAGTAACTGTGCCATGGAAGAAACCATTTTGTTTGTATATTCACCACACACAAGTGTCACAGCCGCACGTGGCCGCGCCGGCTGATGCCGGAGTGAAGCGGCGCCGGACCGTCCCACTCGCTTACCTGTGACAATACAAAATAAAACCGTTATTCAGTAAGTTAATTAAAGTTAAATTAACAGCCTTATATTCAAAGTTTGAATGAAACCTTATCTTGAGATCAAATACAAAAGGTCAAAAACACGGTCCGTGTCAAGTCGTAACAAAGGACGTACATTATCGGAGCCGAAATAAATTTGCAGAGAGATGCGTATCGCCGGCGATACGGGCGTTACCAGCTGCCACTCGCCAATCGGGTATGAATTACCCTTATAATAACAGCAGGGACAAAGAACGAAGTGTTCAGGTCCATATAACACATAACACGGTCCATTCTCAGACGCCTACGATTCCTACCAACGTGATAGCTTACTTAAACCTTCTTCTTCGTCATTTTTTACAAGGTTATCAAATTACATGACCGCACTTATTTGACAGTAAATTAGTAAAGGGTTGATCATGTGCCTTCTTTTGTGTTAACGATACGTTGCAGTTTTTGGTAATAATTTTATTTTCAACAAAATATGTAGTAGAAAATACATAAAGATTTTTAGTAAATATTAAGGTATTGACTTGCCGGCCATTTCATTTAATATTACTACGACAACAAAGTCAGCGATTACGACAGAACGTCTGTAGGGACAACTAGTTTGTATTATTAAGTACTGCCCGACTCAACACAATATTATAAAAAATCTTTGCCAACATTTACATTTCTAAAATAATGTAGATGGCCAAATAATATAATGGGAAAGTAATTCCGGTGATCGCACGAGTGTGTGTGTGTGTGTGTGTGAGTCGCAGACGTTCGCCGTGTCAGGCGCGTGTTTACTGGAGGAAATAAAAAAGAAATGTTTACTGCCGCAGATCTACATCCCTTACGAGACCCTGGGGAGGGCGGAGTACAAGTACCGCGCGCCGAGGGCGGGCGGTTTACACGTGCGACTTGAAGGCGGGCGGAGTACACGCGCGACTTGAGGGCGGGCGGAGTACATGTGCGACTTGACTACGGACACTCTAGTTTTTGTAAACAATTACTAACGGAACTCTTCATCGTCATCACCATCCACCTCGCATCCGCCGCGCCCCGCAGAGAGCGCGTCACGGTCGACTGAACTTATAAAGTTACGTTGAGGGAGTTGTTTGAAGTATCGGTTGCTGTAAAGAGTCGTCTTGTGCGAACTCTGTAGGAAAATATGCGAAGACGTCTAACGTTAATGGTAAATAAAAATGTTAAAGTTCCTTTTGGGTAAAATAAGTTATTTTAAGCTCTTAGATTACTTGCCCTTCAGGTCCCATTCGCTGTTGCTACTTTATAAATATAAGACTTGTAAAGTTATTCTATTTTCCTGTATGTGTGTATCTCAAGAACTGAATGTCTGTAATTCATAGATAAACTGAAGACAGTACCAGTTGTGTTAATAGTATTTAACGTATGTAGTTGTTTCTTCGATTCTTTCGATACTGTAGCGGTCCAGTTGATTACTGATAACTGTTTATATAAAAAAACGCAAATGTAAAGTGAAATCAAAACTTAGAAACATTCGGGTGTGACACTACTGCACATCCCCTACCCTTCCTTCACCTACTCCTCCCTATGGACCCAGAGGCTCTTAAAATAGCGGACCTCATATACTCGTATACCACGAGTATTGACCATTCCGTGTACACTACTGGTAACTGGATCATAGCGCATATAAATGCAGAGACACTCCTGCAACTGAAGATAGCAGGCGGAAAATCAGAGCGCGGCGTCTAAAAACTGCTGCATAATACATGACGTCACACAAGCACGCGCGGTGATTGCAGGCCGTCGGCCGCTTGTTTACACGGCGTGTGTATGTGTAGGTGCACACAGATACACACATATATATCGAGACTCGGACAGAGATCTTATTAGGATGTTTCGGTATTCATAACAGTGTGTTCGCCCCCGGGTGCGCTCGTGCGCCTCATTTTTCTCCAGTAGCGTAGTAACAATGATACTATCTGCCCACACGCCCTTGCCTTTATTTGTTAAAAGAAAGAATATTCGCGAAGCAGAGTATTACGAAAAGCAGTAGGACATAGCTTCTTGCTTGTTGTATCGACGCCGGTAACATTACTGGTGCGGTACATAATTGTCGGGAGCGCGGCGCTCGCGGCCGTAGTGCCGGCACCGTGCTGGCCCGAGGCGCGCCGCACACATTACATTACCAGCCACGGTGTAATGGCGCGCCGCACGCGACCCGCTGTCAGTCCGCGCCGTACACCTTCATTAGATATATATTAGCGGCATTAACATATAAGAGGAAGACATTCACACAAAAGTGAAACATTACATCCTGATATGATGAGTCTGAATGTGCATGTTCGTCTTCAGTCATCTGTTATCTGTTAAACTCCAACGCACGATTTCTTTGAAAAATGTGGTTAAAAAGGTATTTATAAAGTTAACGGTAAATCGGAAGATATTCCTTTACAAAGTTACACTATAAAGAGAAGTCGTGACACGTCTTGGCTCCGTCGTCTTGGAATCATCGAGTTCCAAAGTTTCACTGCAAAAGTAAAGCGCGGAACAAATTCTTAAACAAGTTAGAAAGAACGTAATATTTAAACACAAACGTAGCAGAAAAGTCGCCGCACACCCCCGCCCCCCGCCGCCGGCGTCTACAACATGCTGACGTGGGCTGCACTAACAGTATTACTCTGTACAATTCAGTTTACTTTTTGATTGAACGCTAATAACTGGAACCATGCCAGTCGGATTCGAAACGTCCGTTAATATTTGATACATGAATTCTGAAGATAGGTTATTAGAGTTTTTAGGAAATAAAAGATGTGCCTTTCAATCTCATCTGTGTATCATTTCATCATCTACATCTTCACCAGAGAGTTGCTCATTTTTACTCAATCAAAAATAAATTGTATCTTATCTAACTTTCTAATTTATGATTTAAGTACAATAGCGAGCTTACTTCTCTATCTCAAGACTGAAGTGTCTGATAAACTTTATCAATCGCATCTATGCGCATCTGTTCATAGCAATTACCCCTCGAACCTCAATAGAACCTTAATTTGTATTTTTAGTTTCTGTCAACTTTTTTTTAATGAAATTCCTTCCTTACTGCCACGTCACATCCTCGAAGTTGCATTTTTAAAAAAATTGACTATTTCTTTTAAAATTATCATCTCAGTCCCATTATTGTATGAACAAAGTGCCACATCCAGGCCATTGTCTTCATCCTAGGTGCTCTGGCCACAACGGTGTCTGACACCTACGCTCACCGCAGTAGGTTGTGGTGACGCTGGTGGGTGTCTTCTGATGTTTGTGTGAGTATTAACTTCTCCGCGGAGACGATACACTCGTGTTGGTAATATTTGCAGTCTCGCAGCCGAGTTGCCCGGAGCCTGCTCCCTACGAAATGACTAAGTAATGACATCAACTGTTCCCTCCCTTCCCTTTTGATGTTCAATGAAAAAGATGTCCGCGGGTTCCAGTGGTTACATAGTATATTACTATAAATGATCTGAGTTTTTCTACATCTACTAATTGTAATTCGTACCTACACGAATTACTGTAAATAAAATTAGTAACCACGTGGAGTAACGTAAGCGGTTTTCAATCAGTTTTCATCTTTACATTTGTTATTACCTCATCACAGCGCTATTTTAATAACTTTAATAAATGTATACCATCTATAATTTTAATAGTCGGCTCCATATATTCGTTATCTCCATTTAGTCGGACTATATTTTACGTACGTGGTTCGCATGCTAATCGCGGTGAGTGTTCAGTGCAGAATGAAAGCTGATTTTAGATAGCAATTGTGGGTTATAACTTAGAGTTAAAACGTTGGTTTATAATAAGTACCATTTGTAATATCAAAAATCTAAAGATTTTTTTGGTCGAACCCTTTTTCTCAGGAATTGGTCCGATATATAAAAATCACAGTTAGAAAACCGATTTCTTAGAAAATACCATAGTAAATATGGAAGTGAATCCGCACGCACTGCTAAAATCTGTAAAATTGGGAAACACATAAAAAGCCAATATTCACATTATGAATATTACATTGACAGCGACATAAAAACCTTAAAGTGTAAAAAGATCGGCACTGAAATATTTATTGGATTAATTTGAAATTCAAATCTAACAGCGCGCGTTTTCTCTATTCCCTGCTACACGTTTCCGTCCCTTTTCGTGAAATCACTGCCACAAATATCCCGCAACCGTGAGGAATGTACCATGTACAATGTTTTAAGTCACAAGTGATTATAACTCGGAGGCTCGCGGCCGTCTACTTATCTACTCCTGGCTGTGAGTTACTGCACTAGTTCCTCGGAATTACAAATGCACGCGGCCCGGACGTTGGCGTTGGTCGCGCCTCACGAACTTGTCAAGTCTGTGCCCTGATGGTATGCACTAGGAGAAACGAGAGGGCTATCAATATTACTAATTATATTACACTGTAAAGCTGTAATTTTGTATACAAGCGGATTTTACATTGCATCTAAACATCCACTAAGAAAAACTTTGCTAAGCGAACGAAAAAACTTTGCAAAGTTTCACCCCTGTTGAGGGGTGCAATAATCACAACAAAAACAACAGCATAATATCGTCACGCCTGTTCCGTAACGGGGTAGGCAGAGAGAACCGAGTACCACATATCACGATCCCCAAACTCGCCTGCCTCCCCCACACCCACAACTCTCTTCACACACGCGCCGGCCGCGCAGCTCTCTCGATGCTATCAACATCAGGAGCCGCAACAGGCACGTAGCTGTAGAGTGCCGTTTAAATGTTAACGTACTGTCGAGAGTATCGACGCGGTTACATTTGTTAGTATTGAGTTTGCTTTTAGCCCGATGAGTTCAGGGCAGCGCCGGGACGCGGCCGGCTCTTTACGACCGGAGGGTCCGCACTTGTAGTCCGCGGAGCTCATTCTCTATATACGAGGTTATTTATGTTGGTGAATATTTAATATATTATATTAATGCTTTTATTATTCGTTAAAACGTAGTGTACCTACTTGGAGTGTAGGTGAGTGGGATTAATATAATAATATAATAATCCGATAGTCGGCAGCATTACACGCCGCGCGCCGGTAGCGCACATGAAGCAGTCCGTCCCGCACTTGATCTATTGTCGGCTGCCGGGTTCATTACGCTCTGTAGCCCGTCCTACGAAACTTTACACTTAGTATAAGTAATGCTTGCGCGGTTACGTCCAGTCCTTTGATTTTGTCCAGTCCAGTCCAGATAGTATCTGTCAGTAACAAATTAAAGCCGATCAGTCGTTACTTCCTGATCGAAACATTCGCAGTGACAACATCTGTACAGAACAGAGATAGATGATGGCGGCTCACGCTCAGTGTTATAATACAGTATTCTGTTTCAAAGATGGAGGCTTTAAATAAGTGAGTATCGTCAGCGAGGCCCCGAGAATTAAATATTAACTGGCACATTTTTCTTCGTCTGCGTCGGCGGACTTTAATGTCTGAAGGGAAACTTTTGTTCTCCAAATGATCTGCACTCGGCGGTGATAAATATCCCCGTCGGCTCTCCGGCCGCCAGGCGGTGTGAGGTTCGCCTTAGACCAGAATAGATTTTGTATACATAATACTAACAAGACACAACAAATCCTTCAGTCGTTTAAGCCCATTTAACGAAACTGAAAAAAGAAGTCAATCCATTTAATAGTTGTTATATCGTCGCGAGGACATTTAATTAAATTACATATTAGATTTATGAGCAACGATAAATTTATATATTTTTAACAATTGTAAATCACCGTTACAATGTTGCTAAGCTCTTAATTATATTACGTCTTGTCCGCGACAACTGCTTACAGTTAAAGTGCGCCTTAAGAGAATTCGCGTGTAGGAGCTGTGAAGTAAGTCTGTGGGCCGCGCGGCGGCATTTAATATTTAACTAGGGGCCAGCTCCATTATACTCTCGACTTAAAGAAAGAATTTAACTCATACCATCTTGTGACTTTGCTTGCATGAATTGATGCTGGTTAATGATATTGACACATAGACTTGCCAAGTGCCGAAATTTATGAAATCTAAAATTGTTTATTTTATGTCTAGTTAATACTATTCATGTATAATGTTGAGATAATTGGCATACAAACTTTTGGCACTGTCAAAGTAACAGTAACGCCTAACTTTTATCTGGCGGTAGTTTAGTTTCCGTTGACACGGAGCTCTCTATTATTGTGTCTGTTGTTCCGATGAGACGGCCGAGCGTCAAGCGGAGAGCAGACTAAGAAGTTCGGAGTGATCAAGAGTAAGAGCAGTTGTTTTACGCTATTTATCTGTACAATCTCCACTTACATAAATAAACCACGTATAAAAATAAAATGTACCAAATTTTCCACACATGTACAACATATTTGCTGAATATGATGCGAGGTAGCAGGTGTTTTAAAAAGAACAAGTGTAACGTGAACAGGTTCTGTGCTACTACCAGAGCGCGCCTCTGGCCACAGAGAACTCCATCAGCCTGTACAAATGTGTAGTAAACGTGTGACGTGCTACTTCCAGATCGCGCTGGCCACAGAGAATTCCATCACCCTATACAAATGTGTAGTAAACGTGTCACGTGCTACTTCCAGAGCGCGCTGGCCACAGAGAACTCCATCATCCTGTACAAATGTGTAGTAAACGTGTGACGTGCTACTTCCAGATCGCGCTGGCCACAGAGAACTCCATCAACCTGTACAAATGTGTAGTAAACGTGTCACGTGCTACTTCCAGATCGCGCTGGCCACAGAGAACTCCATCAACCTGTACAAATGTGTAGTAAACGTGTCACGTGCTACTTCCAGATCGCGCTGGCCACAGAGAACTCCATCACCCTGTACAAATGTGTAGTAAACGTGTGACGTGCTACTTCCAGATCGCGCTGGCCACAGAGAACTCCATCACCCTGTACAAATGTGTAGTAAACGTGTCACGTGCTACTCGTGCGAAGTGTCTATCGAAACGCCCACCTACACGTATTCCGTTTCTTTTGTTCCACTCACGAGCTCTCCACTAGTTCGCTTGTCGCATGTCTTGTGTTAGTGCTGCGCTTGTGTAACAGTGACGACGCAGTTGTGTGACGCGCGGCGTTTTTTTGTGACGAGCATGTGATGCAGCGTTGAGGGACGAATACATGAGGTGTAAGAGAAAAACAAGTCAGCGTTTAAAAAGGTGAGGTTAAAAAAATAGGCAACGCTAACAAGCGGTATATGAGTTGCTTTTCTAACCCAACACTCCTATTGGAGCCCACTGTGTCGTCTGTAGTCACGAGGGGCAACAGCGTAGCCAGCACTTCACGCATTTAACCGTCCTGTCCGATCTTAATTAGAACAAAGATACTTATCCATTTATGAGCAAGAAATGCGTCTCCATTCTAGCAAGTATAATTTCACTATAATCAAGATACAACGTCGAGACCGACGCTGTATCGTACAACAAACTATCAACTATTCCCAGATTTAACAAGTGAAGGTACATTCTGAACTCAGATCAGTTGCAACGAAAATGTCAACTGAAATATAATGTTTGGAGAGAGATGACATGATACAGCGGCGTACTGAAGAGAGTTAGGTCGAGGTTGCGGTCACCTGTAGCACTGAGCGCTACATAATAATTCCAAAACAGTATTTATACTCGGTGTAAACATTTACTTCATTTGTATATACCTGATTTTTGTTGACATAGAAATCAATAAGTAGTAACATAAATATGTCGTTATTTAATTATTCAAGCGTTAATAGTCGATAGCCTAGAAAATGTTGAATGGTTTACGAAAAAATGTAACTAAAGGGTATGGTTGACACCGAAAATATACTGACACTTATTTAATAGATTTTTTTTGAAGCGTTTGAAGCGTAACTTTCTTTAGCGTCTTTATTTTTGTGCAGTAGAGAAAAAAGTGGTAGCATTTTTTTATGGTATAGGGGTCAAACCGGCAGTCGGAGCCATTTTCATCACTATCAACGCCCATTAACATCCGTATAGAGGCTATACAGATGTGCTGCTCTACTTTCTTCTTCCATCTCCTTGGGCCACCGGCTACTTGCACATCGCACAAAACGTTACAGCACAGCTGTCACTTTACGCTCGTCTTGTGTAAGCGAGAGGTACCTCCCCGGTCATGCCGGCCCAATTCGGCTGCATGCAAGCGTGCAGTGTGGCACTACCTATCTCTTACAAAAAGTCGCACCTTAGTATCGCATCAGGGAAGTATGCTCACTCGTAGCACAGATCGGTGCTACGAGCGTGTGCTACGAACTACTGTTAATAATTGTTGATGGATAATATATTTAAGTTCTCACACTTATATGCATTCACTATGACCAACTGTTTTTTATTTAAAAGAGAAACGGATTTCGATCGTTTAAAGGTTAGTATAGATAGATTATTATTTTTTAGCCTAAAAGGCAAATAGTAGCTTTACTCTTCCGTACCACGTCCGCCCAGTGCTATAGCATGGTTATCACTTCACATTTGCATTTGTTATTTTATTATTTATATAAAATTCACTAAGCGAAAGGAATTTTCCTGGCCATGTCAATTCGACTCAGCTGCAATAGTACCTATATCTCTAACGGATAAGAAAATAATTTGGATCTGACAAACTGCTTCACCATTGACCTAGTCATTCACAAGTTGTTCATACACAAATACCGTTTATACTCAGTCATTAGTATGTATGTCACACTTAAATTAGTTGGAATAGATTCCTTTTCACAATTTCCAATTTTCACGGGAAATCCAAAATTAAATTGTAACATTCAAACAGACGCCTAATTTCTTGAGAGTGTAAATTTTCTTGTACCGGTCTGCTGTGGTTCTAAACGCCCATTTTATAAAACCACATAAATAAAATGCAATGTGAGGCCTACTCCAATGGGTCACCGGAAACTCACACATTACACAAAACGCGACCGTATAGCTGTTAATGCAGCACGGCATCGCCTCACCATTTCTGCTGTGAAGCTATAAACTGTTCATATTTCAATAACTCGCACATAAACCTCCTCCCAACCTCCGCGTTTATAGCGGGAACCTTAACAAGCGAACACGGCGGTAACCGCTCCCCTCCTCCCGTCCCTCTCCCACGAGACAGGCAATTATAAAGCTACTTCTACACACACTTACACATACACACACACACAGCTATGTTGCATGCTAGTGTCAAATTGCCAGCTATTTTAACAATTGCTGTATTTCTTTATTCAGTTCAGAGGTGCATATAGTAATCTACGCACACCTAGTTCATGTACCTAGGCCTTAATGTGCTTGGCTTCCTTCAGCCACGCAGTAAGAGGTAGTGCCACGCTGTATGCTTGCATGCAGCCGAATTGGGCCGGCACGACCGGGGAGGTACCTCTCGCTTACACGAGAACGGCGTGAAGTGACAGCTGTGCTGTCGCGTTTCGTGCGGTGTGTAAGTAGCCGGTGGCCCATGGAGGTGGGAGGAGAAAGGGGGGCAGCGCATCTGTATAGTCTCTATGCAGATGTCTATGGGCGTCGGTAGTCATGAAAATGGCTTCAACTGCTCGTTTGCCCCCCTATACCATAAAAAAAAAGCCCTCGGTAGAGAATAACCACAACATGTGTAACAAACGCGAAAGTCTCAAACAAGTATTCTCGGTAGAGAAATTCACCCGCAATGAATCGTAGCGATCCACTATAAAAGTAGCACCTCCTGACACCTCAGTATTCCTTCACTTTGTTCACTCGTTACCAACTATATATAGCTCATGACTTCGTACTCACAAGTTTTCAATTAAACATTTCAGTTCACAGTCGGTATATCATTATAGATTATAGAAATATGGAAAACATCGGCTTGTTGTTTTGTTTGTGTTTAGTTAATGTTTATAGGATTACAAATAACAACTAAACACAATTAAAACTATGTTTACTATACCATTTTATTATGTGCATCTTACATACACCCGTATGTAAGATGCCGCCGCCGCGCCTACAGCTCTCGTGAATGTAAAACGCGAGGTTATAGCGGAGTAGCACAAGAGGGCTTCATTAACAGCTCTACAGCTGCACGACTCAACTGTTGGACAGCTCAACAGCTCAACAGCCTAACAGCTCAACAGCTCGATGATGAGAGATGAATGCTGAGATAACGATCTGATCGACACCTTAATATATTTGCAAATTTACTGACAAGGTTTTCCTAAAAAATGACAGATCTTCGTAAAATAAACCTTCAAGTACCAATTAAAAAACTCATTAACGGCGTTATTGGGCTTTTTCACTTACCTTAATGTAGTATAGTAAGTAATTTTTTACCGGAAATTAAATTAAAACAATTTTATTATAGGTACTTCATACTAAATAATTTATGTAAATTCTTTAAGAGATATAGTTGTGCAGCATAACTATACAGCTACTATAACTCTATATCAATGACTATACTCTGTATAATGCGATGAAAAGCAGCCATTGGACGCAGGTGAATGTGGCGCGTGTTGCAGCGACTTATGTTAATATAATCTGTACAGCACTGGCCTTGCGCCGCACCTCTGATGTTGTATGAAGACGTCCGCAGCCCGGACGGTGTATTTATAAGGAGCCACTTGCACAAATTGAAACTGCAGCTACACAATATACATTCTAGCGCTTGTTAGTTGTTGTGTTTAGATTTTCCGTTTATTTTCAAGTACTAAGTATAAGTTTATTTCTAATTATATATGTTGCTAATTTTCCACTTGTTTTTTAGGTAATGACCGTACATTGATGTTTGTTTAAAAGTGATCAAATATCTATTTAGTAGTAAAAATAATAATGTGTTGATATTTTAATATAATTAATATGAATCGTCGGAAACTCTCTCCATGAACATCAAAACAATAAGTATAGATGAGCGGCGGCGGGCGGGCGCGGGGCGGGCGCGGGTGCCGCGTTCTTATTGAACCTCGATGCACAGACTTCATCCCACCACCATAAGTAGCATAGAAATTAAAAGTGTAATGTAAAAAGTTCATACACTTCTAAAGACAATAATGCACTCAGACAGTTTTTAGTAAGAGGTAGTGCCACACTATATATACTATATGTATATACTAATGAATCTATCCTTCATGAACTGAATATTACGACCAGGCTTTCTACCACCTGCCTGAGGAGAATTTTAGAATTTTTTGGCCACATTGCTCGGAAGGATGGTGACAATCTTGAACAACAAATAGTCATGGGTAAACTTGAAGGAAAGCGCCCTAGAGGTCGTATACCAACAAAATGGTATGACCAAATTCGCTCAGTGTTGAGCTTGAAGCTGCACGATGCTCTCCACATTGCCAAGGACAGAACCAGATGGCGAAATATTGTGAAGAACAAGATTTTAGCTCAGCACGGGTATCACGACCCTCAGTAATGAGGGTACCGACGCAAGGAGGAGGAGGAGGAGTGCCACACTGCATGCATGCAGGTACGCGACAGCCCGCGGAGTACCTCTCTCGCTTACACGAAACCGGCGTAAAGTGACAGCTATTCTGTCGCGTTTCGTGCGGTGTGTAAGTAGCCGGAGGCCCATGGAGGTGGGAGGAGAAAGGAGGGCAGCGCATGGGCAATTGGGCATCCGTAGTCATGAAAATGGTTTCCCCCCACTGCTCGTTTGCCCCCTATGCGATAAAAAAAATTCACGAACGGGACAGGCCCGGATTATATTGCACCTCTCTTTATCGTTAAGTGTGCTAGCTCTCTCACTAAGCCTCTCTCCATTTTGTATAGAATATCAATTCGAGAAGGAATCGTTCCAATTGTTTGAAAGTCGACATTCATCACACATGTCTAAAAAAATTGCGAAGACTTACATTGGAAACTATAGGCCTGTATTCAAATTATGTATTTTTCCAAAATTATTTTAATGGCTTATTTACAATCATATTTAC
>LUGF01040288.1:60546-71991 GCA_001625245.1 Calycopis cecrops
CACGGGTATCACGACCCTCAGTAATGAGGGTACCGGCGCAAGGAGGAGGAGGAGGAGGAGTGCCACACTGCATGCATGCAGGTAACGAAATTGTACGGACGGACAGCCCGCGGAGTACCTCTCTCGCTTACACGAAACCGGCGTAAAGTGACAGCTATTCTGTCGCGTTTCGTGCGGTGTGTAAGTAGCCGGTGGCCCATGGAGGTGGGAGGAGAAAGGAGGGCAGCGATTGGGCATCCGTAGTCATGAAAATGGTTTCCCCCCACTGCTCGTTTGCCCCCTATACGATAAAAAAAATTCACGAACGGGACAGGCCCGGATGATATTGCACCTCTTTATCGTTAAGTGTGCTAGCTCTCTCACTAAGCCTCTCTCCATTTTGTATAGAATATCAATTCGAGAAGGAATCGTTCCAATTGTTTGAAAGTCGGCATTCATCACACATGTCTAAAAAAATTGCGAAGACTTACATTGGAAACTATAGGCCTGTATTCAAATTATGTATTTTTCCAAAATTATTTTAATGGCTTATTTACAATCATATTTACAATAGTCTGTCTTCTTGTTTCCTACCTGAACAACGTGGTTGTTTAAGGTAACGATCGACTGCATCCAGTTTACAAACATTTCTGGATCATGTAACATCCATTATGGATTCAGACTAACAGGTTGATGCTATCTTTACTGACTAGACTAAAGCTTTTGACAGGATAGACCATCAGAAACTATTATAAAAGCTATTCTTCGCTTGAATGAATGATAATTTATTCAGGTGATTTAACTCACGCACTGTAAATAGATCTCTAGATATAGTAGTTGCTGGATGCACTTCTCGTTGGACAAATGCCCCGTCTGAGGTTCCACAGGGATCATTAATCGGCCCATTGCTATTTACTATCTATGATGTCAAATCTTGCTTCAAACATTCCAACTTTCTTCTATTCGCTGATTGCATGAATTTTTTTAAACCTTTAAATACATAAGTGACTGCATTAACTTAAATAGACTTTAGCACATTTTTAAATTACTGTTCACAAATAAGCTAGACTTACATGTTAAGTGTCATATCATCACCTTCACATGCAAACCAAATATAGTATCACGTAACTATTATCTCATGGGAGAAGTCCTTGAGCGGGTACAACACATTCGTGATATAGGATCTTACAAGATTCTAAATTAAGTTACGAGATGCATATGGATCATGTTGTTAATAAAATCAACAGTGATAGGATTTATAATGAGAGCGGGTGGTGGATGAAAAGTATTCAAAGTTGTATTACAGTTATCAACACATTTAACTACGACTGGGTTATTAAATTTTATTTATCGTGCACAGTCGCGCGCGGCTCGCCAGTGATTGCCCCAACAGAAACCGGAACCCGGAGGAAACTGTCTAATGGCCTCCGATGTAATTTGCAGCTTTTAGTGACGACACAATTTTATTCGCTCACCGAACAGTGGACACACCCCGCAACATCGCAGAACACAATTATAACTAAGAGAAACTAAAAAAGTAGTAATTATTTTATTGCACTTGAAGAAAAGAGATTTGTGATGTATTTAAGAGAGTAACCCACAGATATAAGTCGTTCAGTGGGTAGTACATGATATTAACGTGATTGTGAAGAGAGCCGGGTGTGTGTTCTGTGTTACCTATGTTACTTATCCTCGGGCTACCAACTATATTAGTCAGAATATTTTATTTCTCGGAGTATTGTATAATTGTTATGAAATGAAACTAATAACCATCTAAAATATCGACAAATATGCGGCTAACACTAAAATACGCAATCATCTCTATGGACTATTCACGAAAAAGCATTAAGTCAACAAGTATTGTGTATGTAAAACCCGCCCCACAATACAGACCACACAACTACAATGTTGTCGCTACTCGTGTACACAAGCTGCGGCGGCGGACCCGAGCTGATCAAGCTTATATCGCCGATAACTGACAGCGGCGCACCGCTACAGCCACGGACGAGTTATTTTGTTACTTTTACGTTGAAAGCTAACCGAAATACTTTGTGAAGCTACATCATCAATTTAACGAACAATATATTGCAATAAAACTACATCACCAGTGAAAGTACTCGGATACTCTCACTGGTGGATAATCTTTGTGCGCAGTAGATCACGTTCACCGGCGGTTATCGGTTCTGCGACTACAACGAAACCAGCTTACAGCCTCTTTAGCTCGCTGAGTTTCCCAGCCACCTCCGGTACCACGGAGTGATGGCCGAGTTGTTGTGTTTCGCGCGGTGCCGGAGAGTTCGAAGAACCATTAGCTGACACGAGATAAAGGATAATAAGGTCTTCACAACCATGTAACTTCTACAGCGGTAGTTATAATTATTGACGTTCCAAAAGTGATTTGTACAATTGTAATTTTGAATAAAAACATTTCCATTTGTCATTTTAATTTTCAGTTACCAAAGGGCTGTTCGTAATTTGTTCTCTTTTGCTATCCAAAACCGCACATTGTGTTGTAACTTACATGGAATACGCTTAAATTAAATTTATAACGAAACACTCGTGAAAATGCAGTTAATATTAACGTATAAATGTTTCTTGTTCACTTCTAGTGAAGCTGTTCCTTCGAGGGTGACCACACCAAGTCTGCACGTGGCATCATTATACTCGACTTGCTAAATATTTTTATAGCAGAGTGTCGCTTCACAGCTTTTCTCTGCGGCCATCTCACAAACTGATAAGTCTTAATAAAGTGGCGATGGTCCTTTTCTCACTTTTTGGGGTTCCGTATCTCAAAGAGAAAAAACGGAACCCTTATAGGATCGCTTTGTTGTCCGTCTGTCTGTACGTCTGTCAAGACCTTTTTCTCTAAAACGCGTGAAGGGATTAAGCTGACATTTTTGTCAAATACGGAGGTCAGTTACGTCTTGAGGCCTTGAAAAAATCACACTTCTAAGTTAACGCAATAAAAAGTTATAACCATTTATGCACAAATTTTGTATGAAAACGCACTTTTTCGAAAATTTATAGGGTACTTCCCGTCGAGCTAGAATTCTGAAATTTGGCAAGAAGTAAGACCTTACAGTATACATATAGGAATAAATCTAAAAATTGGTAAATACAGTTTATATCACTGGAAAAATCATTACCAACTTATGCATGTAGTTCGTTTCATACTAAATGTATGCAAGCACCCGCATATGTAAGTTTGTCAACTTTTTCGCAAGGAAGTGTAATTTTCTCAACGTCTATTACTTTTGCTCATACCTCCCGTTCCTACGGAACCCTCAGTGTGCGAGTCCGACTCGCACTTGGCCTGTTTTTTGTAACAATATTGATGTGTGTGTGTGTGTGTGTGTGTGTGTGTGTGTGTAAATACAGTGGTCAGTAAAGGATTTAGGGATATCGGAATTGCAATAAAGTATTCATATATCGATATTTTTGAAAATATCAACATCGGTAGTATATCGGTATGTCTTATAAATAAGTTATTGTGGAGGAGAAGCCAAACCAAAAAAAGGGTAAAATTGGGCTTCTAGGGGATCACTAAAAATATATCGTTTTTGATACAATTTCGATACTGAATATTTTATATCGATATTTCGATGTATCGTTACAAAAAATATCGCCTAAATATATCGCCGAAAATATCTATATATTGAATTGAAAATATCGATATATCGATGTATCGATATTTTTTCTACAAGCCTACCGCTAAGCTTTCTTTCTGTTCTTTAAAGTGAAATTTTTCAATTTAAAAACATTTTGTCTTGATATTTTTAGTTCAAAAATATAATTTTTCTCTCAGACAAATTTTATTTATTGCAGAATGGTTATAAGCATACAGCAGCGAATGTGTCTGTGTAACATCAGAGCACGCATCTCCAACATAACATTTATGTAACGGCGTCGTTTTGTATCACAAACACGCCACATAACGTCGGCGCCGCGCGACAACTGCAGCTCTAACTTCTACAACTAATTGTAGTTAGCTCGCCCGAGCCGGTGATACTTACAGACGTAAAGCGTTATACAAACAGACAGAAATGTTAACTGATGACAAGTTTTTGATATGAAGTAGAGGTTTTTTCCAAAGAATTTAACAAAGTTTATCTTCCGCTCTAATTTGACAAATATACACTTAGGTATTAGTCAACATAGAAGAACTTAAAGCTTCTAGAACAATGCTCTCCTTATAAGATTCAACGACGATAAAAATACCTTTATACATGAAATAATTAAACGCACCTTTTCCTTTCCTTACAAAGTCATTTCCGAAAGCCATAAAGATTATCCGGTTTTTTCGGACGAAATTTCCTCGCTTAAGTCTTTGTCCAATAATCTAACAGTACTCAAAGGTTGAAATCTACTCTTTTAACAATGGGATCTTGAAACACATACCCGTCCACAATGTATCGGGACCGCTACGCACGTCGCCCGGAGCAACACTCATGGTTTTATTGTGGTTCGAGTACATTACTCGAACCACAATAAACACTCGCTCGTAAACTGTGACAGCTCGACCCACAGTTCGTCCGCTCGGGGAGCGACGACACAACACATTCTCACCCGCAGTTAAAGTTAACGGGGTCAGGAGCGCGGCGGCTCGCTAACTCGCAATTTATTACAAACTTACCGAGTACCTGCCCCCAACACCTCGCACTGACCTCCAACGACACGTATAGTGTACATGTATAGGAAGAGCAGAGAGCGTTATATGAAGAGTTCGATAAAAGTACATTCATAAAAGTAAAAGTGAATATGAAGTGCCAGAGAACGTGGCGGGGCGCCGCACTTGGCCGGTTTTTTGTTTCAATCTAACCACCGCGTCCGCCTCCGTCTCTAAACTGCACACTCGTACACGCACACTCACAGAGACACGGTAAATCGCTCTGTATTTAGCTGTCCTCATTCGTAATGTGTGTGTAACATTCGTGTACACAAAGTGATAAACAGTCATCACAGTTTGCACGCCTCATGTCGTTTCAATTGGCGTTTTATACTCCGCAACTCGACAAACTCTAGCTTTGTGAACCTAACTTTCATGGATCGATGAAAAAACATTTTATGTTAAGTGAACGATTTCTTTATAATTAGAGAGTTAATATTGCATATTATGCTGGATCGAATCAGCTTTTACTAATACTGGCGTTAATTATGTATTTGCTATCGTATCAAAAGTCTCCAATTATAGACTTTCAATGTACAGAAATCCAATAGTTATAATATCTGTGGCGGCCGGTAACTAAGCGAGACGTTCTCCCCGGTCGTGCCGGCCCAACCCGGCTACATGCATGCATGCAGTGCTCTTACTAAAAGTGCACTACAGTACTAGTACTTTAGTAACACTTGTATTATAATAGTATCCAAACACACGCGGAGGTCGTACCTCGTTAGCCCACTTCGACCTCGACCGCTTCACAAATAAGTTCGCTCCACAAATAGAGGTCTCATATTATTGTCACTTCATCATCGGTACCCTTCCGCTCTGCTATAAAACCATTTACAAAATAACCATTTAACAAATATTAAAACAGCCGATCACAAACTCACATCCAACTCGGCCAGCCTAACCGCGTCAAGGTTGTGGTAGACATCTTGTAGGAGTGATATAAATAATAATATTTTAATTACATTTTGTAAGAGGTCATGCTGTTTTGCCAGTACTCCTGTAGAGTTATTGCGATATATCCTTATTAATATATTTGTTTGGCGGGAGCTAAGTAATATACAAGAGTCACTGGATTGGATTTAACTTGTAGGTAATTAATGTTTATTACAGGTACAAATATTGTGAACCGGCGTCGAAGTGTGACTACGTATTTATAACAATATTCACCCTACTTAAATACACACCAAAACAGGGTCATCGCCCTGGTCGGTACATACATACGATACATATATGGGCATTTAGTAACTGCAACACTTTAACCGCCTTTCTATGAGATATCACCAATTTTGATTTCAAGTGTTTATCTACAAATCGTGTCGACAGTCTTATTCGTTTATTAATAGGGGTACGTAAATTTCGCTAATAAAAAATCGTGATTTCGCATTAAAAAAAACTCAAAATAGAAAATTTCGCATTTATTTCGCAAAAAAAAAAAGAGTGTTAAAAATTCAATTAAAGGCTAGCATTGTTGTAATTTCTACATTTTCATCCTTCATTGTTTGCCTGCGATCAGTTACGACAATGTTGTAGATACTAAATTACCTCTTGGCATCAATACTATTGCAAGGGCAATTGAGACATTGAACAGCTGCTTTTGCAAATCCAGGGTAGCAAGATTTTGATGCAGCTAAAACTCGCATTACATCCACAGGAGTTTCTTGACCGACCAAAATACGTAATAATTGTTAGCGCGTCTGATCAGCATTTGAAAGCACGTAACGTAAAAAGGTGCGAAAGTATTTAATTTTCAAATTTCGCTTTTATCGCAAATAAAATGCAGATTTAGCTTTTATCGCATCTATTTCGTAAAAACGAAATTTACGTACCCCTATTTATTAACTTTTAGTTTTAGTACTTTTACTGTCGTGTTGGCCCAATTCTAATGACTAAAAACTCTACTCTAACTAACTCTTTATCTTAAGCTAAAAAATATTTAAAAGGTTGTGCCATTACTATCTGGGATCTGGATTATTTTCTACCCGAGACGAGTCCCTCCCCCTAACGATCTTATGCGTTGATATTATGTAAACGGTAGTCAAAAATAGGAAGGTAAATTAACGGCAGGGACCTCACAGTTGAGCCGCCATACGGCAAACCCTCTCACTACTCATCCACTCGGCTTATGCAATACAAGTAAACATGTGCGGTACACACGGACCCGACCTATATTCCGTCCCTGGATATTTGTTTCTGATGCAAATGTCTTGTCGCCATCGAGACCGGGACGAAGGTGCGGCTGATGCCTCCGTCTCCGTAACGCTGTCTCTGTTATTTAATTTATATTTATTTGTTGTGAGAACTTTGTCAACTGGTTTAGATTTAGATATATTGTGGTTTTTTAAGGTTTACATCAACAAGGAAAATGAAACGGCACACTTATTATTACTTGCTGCTGTATTGCTCCAAAACGCAAGTCTAATTTCCACACGTACGCTGTAAGTAATGTCAATGCAGGAAACATTTTATATGTGAATATGACCTAGCTTTACTGCGGACATAAACATGAATAACCACAAAAAAGAGAATAAGACGTTAATCGGACGTTAATTTTCTTTATTTCCTTTGTTTCTTTTTTTGTTGTTATGTCAGGGGACTACAAAGTAGACAAATATGACTACAATAGTTTATATAAAGTTAACAAGAACATAGACAGTTATATTGTCATCTTTATTCTTTAATATTTGTTCGTGAGCGATAAACGTTGATGTGGTCAAGAGAAAAAACACTTATTTAGTGGATTTTAAAATGTCTGTCTGTCTCTACTGAAAAGTCTCTTAACTTTTATTATCGAAAATTCTCGTTTATTCAACTCTTATTTTTTATTCGAACATCGAGCTTTTGGGCTTAATTAAGATCTGAAAGCGCATGTTCGTAGTGTCGTGAAAATAAATTAATTACTTGATAAAAAAAATATCTCATTAAAAATGAAGTTAAAATTAAAAATACGTAGGGTATACTTTTAAGAGAATGGTTGCTGTTTTTTTTGTTGACTAAATAATTAAAATAGTTACTGCAGTGGATAGCCCTTAACTATTTAAATTCTTACATAAAACAGTTTCTTAGAATCTCTCTCTCTCTCTCTCTCTCTCTCTCTCTCTCTCTCTCTCTCTCTATTTCTCGTCTTTATAAACAAGGCTTTAAACACGGCAGCTGTTGGCATGGCTGCAAACAGACTACATGCACTGCTACGGTCCTGCTACAAGCACTGCTACATACACGCTACAAACACTGCTACAGACATGCTACAAAACAGCTAGCTATATCCACAGCTACAGACACTATAACAAAGTGAGCCACAAAAACAACCCACACATGGTTAAGAACATTACAACACAACAGGTATTACGAATGATACCCCCCGCCCCCTACCCCTCCGAAGATGGAAGATGCTTTTGTCGTGGTGGGGGGGTGGTGTGCTTGCGTCCTTCTATGATCCCCAAGGTTACGCCGGACAGGGCTACCCATACCAAACAGGCTTGGAGGGAAAGGCCAGATATTTCAAAGGCAGCCGGACAGTCCCCAAGGAGGAGAAGTCTGACCTTTTCACCTAGGTCAGCCTGTCGCTGGAAGGATCCAGTTGCTTGTAGATTCGGAGGCCTTCAATTCTAGCGGCTGAAGGCTCCCGCACTGGTTTAATCGGTAGGGGCAACCTAATTGCCGAGTCCGACACTGTGTATCATAGCCTAGCGCCGCCAAAGATGTTTTCGCTCTTAAAGTGTACACTAGAAACAAATGTAGAGACACTTAAGATAAACTCGAACCGCGCAGCAATAAAAGAAGAAAAGCTGACGGAATATTTTTCGTAACATCTCAAATTCACTTCGGTCGTTCGTTCCGATTTATGGAGAGCGAGCACTTCGCTGTACAAGACACATTGTCTTTAGAGGACACTTGTATATAAACATATAAACTACATGTTTTATATTGCCGCCTACATTACACAGTCTATTATATTACATTGTACAGTCTGCACCTGTTGAATGTTGCTTAAAATAAAATGAGTTACCTGCTACAATATACAGGGTTACTTTTTGGCCACCGGCCAAATTTTAAAATAAGGAAGTAAACATAATTTCAAGAGTGTCTTTTAAATTTGGTCGTGTAATTGTAATAGTTTGTTAAATAAAAATAGATTTGAAATAGTCCTTAAAAATACGTTGATCGTTGTTCGTTCAGGAAATGTATAGACTTCAAGGAATATGTTTATAACATGGGACAAAGTAATTGTATCTAATTTTTTTATTTTTTTATATTATTGATTCATAACCTAAAAAATTTGCCGGTGACCAAAAAGTAACCCTGTATGTAATGAGCGCACTAGCGTATACAGCTGCGGTTCAACCTGCACACTGGTGTAGTGGTATCCGATGACCGTGCTCGGAGATAGCCCTCAGAGTTAAATAAACAAATCTCTTCAGTTTGTTATAATATTAAGTGTATTGTAATTTTAGGCGAATGGTATTCGCTAATTAGTAGATTTAGTATTTTGATAATAAATAACAGTTTTCGTGAAATGTGTACAAGTGGAAGCAACCCTTCTGTTCATTTCGAAGTTCAGCTTCATAATTTATTCAACAACCGGACCGTCAACTCAGTATAAACACTGTAACAGATCAACTTGTGTGTAGCGCCTGTTCAGCTGATACATGACATGGAGCTCGTGAATCTGATAAGTAAATGGACTTGTGAACACGACACACTGTCGTGAGCGCGTGTTGAGGCGCGAGCTTCAGCGGAGGAGTCATTAAGTCAAGATGGCGGAGCGGCTCGCGTGCGGCCCGGCGATCCCCGCCGATATCCAGTCGTTATCTCAACTGTAATTGCTTGTTCCGACAAGTCGTTCGAGATATATGCTCATACTAACTGCGCCCCGCGGTTTCACCCGCGTAAATTTCGATATCGTGGAAAATCATCCCATGGCATCCCATAGAAACATTTTTTCGGGATAAAACTATCCTATGTGTTAATCCAAGATACTCTCTATGTGTGTGCCAAATTTGATGAAAACTGGTTCAGTAGTTTTTGCGTGAAGGAGTAACAAACAAACAAACAAACATTCAAACTTTCGCATTTATAATATTAATAAGATACATATGGTAGAACTAGACTTAATGCATACGCTTCCACCCTTCATCATACCTTCCAATGGGTGGGACACCATCACATTCTTACAAACCCAGCGTAACCCCCATTTCTAGACGGTATGTCCGTGTATCTAAATGTAATAATGAAGAACTATTACAGGCTTAAAATATTATAGAAGTTTTATCTGTGAACCTCACATTTTCGATACGAAATTCTCCGGTTATAATCTGTGATTACTCAATTGTCAAGAAAATTCATGTAATTTAACTGAAAGTACCAAGTAGGCTTTAGTTCCATCGCGAGCGCCAGAATAATAAAATAAAAGGCGACAGGTGTAGCTGTGTTTTTGCGTTGATTGCGTAGAGTAAGAAATTTTATTTTATCACTGTTCCAGAATATTGTAGTTCTCATGTTTGAATTAATTTTCATCTTGATACTTCAACTACCTGACTTTGACTACCTGCTACTGACCCACGGAACCCTCGGTGCGCGCATCGCTCTGGACTGGTTCTTAAATCGTGTTGTCACATCTCCCGCACCGTCTATTAAGTTAGCTCGATAAATCTTCTTGTTTGCAGTGTGAAGTCCTCTGAGACGTATCCGATCGCAGGAAAGTTCAAACACTTAAATTTGTATAATACGTTTTGTGCATTTGAGTAAAGTGACCACCGCAGACACAACTGAGCAACAGAGCAAAGTTAAAGTTGTGGGTCCCACGGGCTATAGGTACTCTAGCTCCGACTATATATATATGTAGTTATATACCTAAAATAATATGAAATTTGACTTGGGTCCGCATTATATTAAACACTCAAGAGTAGTCGTAATTATAGATAATAACCCCAGGCGCATTGAAGACGTATTTTACGACATCGTATTTAAAAAAAATACACCGTCTGATTTTAAACATTAGACGGACTTGACCAACCATTTTATATTACTTGTTTGTGTGTTTAATACGTGATGGTGCGTACTACACGAGCGAGCTGACGTCGAGGCACGGACCGGTCCAACTTCTGAAGTGTCCCGGCGGGACGAGCCTGACCTTTAATTAATTAACAACGTGCTTGTAGGTGCGTGTGCTACAGGCGGCTAGCGGGTGGGGCGGCTCGCACCCGACGGGACAGGTGCTACAGGCGGCGGGCGGGGGGCAGCTCGCACCCGACGGGACAGGTGCTACAGGTGGGTGGGTGGTTTATTGTTTGTTGCTGTCGTCTGCCTGAAGTTAACTTTCAGTCAGAATATTATACACTCGCAGAAATTGTAACACTCCGTATATAACCTGCGACCGGAGTGCAGCCTCATACAAATCAAAATATATCGAACCCGACTCACTACATCCGAACGCAGATAGCATATAACAACAGAGTAGAACTCAAAAGGACGCAAAAACAATAGTATTTAATACAACAGGATATACAACACATATAAAGAATAGGCTAACGTTATTTTATTACAGAAATCCTACGATCATCTTGTAACTTCATTATCAGAACCTTAGTATTATCTAGTCACAAAGGTATTGCAAGACTAATATTAGGAGCAACACGCGAGGTTGCAATATTTTATGCTGCAGTAACAGTACCCGGCACCCGCCACCTCGCAGCTCCAGCGGCAAACGTCGAATAATATCTAATTATACTAAGTTACCAACAAATCGCACGCTAAGCAAAGGCTTGTAACGATAATACGAACGTCTATAAGCTGGTGTT
>LUGF01040288.1:101744-114017 GCA_001625245.1 Calycopis cecrops
GTACTGATAGACATAATGTAGCGCCGCGCCGCGTGCGGACTGCTAGCTGTATCACTTTATCTGCGGCACACGTGTACTGATAGACATAATGTAGCGCCGCGCCGCGTGCGGACTGCTCGCTGTATCACTTTATCTGCGACACACGTGTACTGATAGACATAATGTAGCGCCGCGCCGCGTGCGGACTGTTCGCTGTATTACTTGACCTGCAGCACACGTGTACAAGTCTGCTACGTTACTTGAAGACGAAACTAATATCGTTGAACAAGATTCATCTTTTACACAGATTAGGGCCCGTATAGTAGCTTGAAGACCATGACAAGACGTTTTAAGTATTTGTCGACAATAACAGATATCTGAATATTACACTTCGAATATGCGATATAACATTGTTTACCGTATTTCGAAATTTGTTAATTAATTTGTAACTAGTTAAATAAATATTAATTACGAATATCTGGCGTGTAGTCGGCGGTTAGCGAATGTTTGCGAAACAAAACGCTCCACATTTCCAGTGCTGCAGCACTCGACCGCAGCAGAGCCGACGTTATTTTGACCACTCGCGGCGGCATCCGACAGTAAACACAGCTGTTGTGGTAATGAGTGCTGACGCGACGGCGCTCATTAGTGGTCTTCATGTCGTCAACAATATTATACTCATTTAAATAATCTTTGTAACTATCGATTAAAATCATAGTTTACTATTTTATTGCTGCTTTCGTTTTACAGAAGGATTAAAGTGCGTCAAACAAAATCAACACAGACGTGAGTGTAATATACTCGCCGGCCGTGTCGTCCTAATTCGGCTGAATACAAGAATAGCAATTCATGTAGCCACAATGTGAGGGCAACTCGTTACCCGCGAACAAACAGCTCGCGCCACTCGGAGAGCTGTGGCATTATGTGCCGCCGCTAAACTTGGTCAACAACCACAAGTTGCCGTTAGTTAGTCGGCAGTTTGACGGCCGAACAAACAGTTGGCGTGCTGCTTTATGTGCCGCGCTACGGCTGTGACGAGCGCGGAACTGTTCTGTTTGGATATGCTCAGTTTATTACTACTTCAAGCAGATTGTTTGTTCAACTGTTGCTTATACATTACCTACTTATGGAATATTTTTTCGCCAAATTTTATCTTTACCTGACTGCGTTGGAAGGGGAAGGGTAACGTTATTGAGCGTCTGTGTTTATGTTTGTATATTCCCTTTTAGACGGTTTGGGGCCCTGCTATAGATGGCGGTAGATTAATCTGAGGATTCCTGTACCTTAAAACTGAGTACGTGAACATGTATCCAGCACTCGGATTGTTGTGTCGTAGCTGTCTGACCCCACGACGGATCAGCTACCGCCGAGGCTGAACATTGAGAAGAAACAATACTAAGGTTTTTAATTTGTAAATCACATATATCGAAGTATTGTTTATTAGCATTTCCAATTGGTGGGTGCAGTAAAGATTTATTTATTTCTATTATTATGAAACTACAAAACGGATTTGGTTGGAATTCAGTACAGTTAAGATTATCTACAATCTGAAATATCATAAAAAATACTTCTTGGTTACCAGGTTTTCACCATCGTAATTTTAGGAAGGTGAAATTGCGGGACAGGAAATAATTTGTCGAATATAAAGCAATAACGTCACACGCCTCGTATTGTGGGACAATCTAACGCATGCGACCGAACCAAACCGTGATATAGAGCATATTGTGCAAAAAATTATCTCATTACTTGAGTAATAATAAGCCCCCTAACTATACAGAGGCTGTACCAATGCGCTGCACTAGGAGTGCGAGTCTCCTCCACCTCCAAGGACCACTTTTTCTTGCACTGTCACTTTCAGTTATTTATATAAAAAGCTTGTTTATTTGCTAATTGTATGTTACCATCCCCGCCCGCTAAATAGACTAGCTGTAACGAACACAAACCTATCTGAACCTAATGATCTGAAACTATCAGACGACATGGATGTAAAAAATTGTCTGTATGTAATTTGTGACAGCCGGCCCATAAATTACTCGATTGTTCTACCTTTTGTTCCCCCGTGACGTGACCGCGGGGCGGCGGCTCGCGCTGTGCAACACAAAACCTCGGTATCATCTCATGAAGACGGTTATATACATGCTCGAACAACTAAACTTCTCCACGTGTGCAGCCGGCGACTGCCTTGTAAATATAGAGATGTACGAACAAACCGGGCGGTATTTAATATACAGCTAGTCGTGTGTTGCCTCCCGGACATCGCGCAGCGCGGACGTAAAATAATATAAGATCATTATTTTATATACACATTATTGGTTATTAATTGTCATTGTATTTGTTAATACAATAGCGACTCACCTGCGATAGCTCGGCCCAGCAGCATGGTGCTGATGATGATGGAGAGCACTCTCCGGTCCCTCCCGAACATGTTCACTCTCCTCTCAGCGACGGTTCATGACCCGAAACCACCACCACAAATTGTCCACCGTCACCCCGACCGTCCTCCCCCGCAGCTGTGGCGCCGGCCGCCCGTGCAGCTGCGGCTCGCAGCGGACATGCTGCGCTGGCCGCGTAAAGTTCACTCACTGCCGGAGATGTACGGCGTATGTTTAGTGTTCAGGTTATATTGAAGGCACAACTCGTGTGGCCAGCCATTGTACACAACTACAGTACAACTGTTGAAGGACAGTCAATTGTATCGATGAAGTAATAAACGAAATGGTCGCGTGATGTGAGACATTACAATTAGTTAGTTAATAACTAGCGGGGCAGGGGCCCGCGCGGCGGCGGGCTGACTGGCGCTGATGATCATGACATCAGTAGTGGGGCGGGGGTTGGTTAGTTACAAGTTATTATGACCTGCGGGCCTCGTGTCCTAAACTGAAAGCTTCAATGCTGTTCGAGTAGGTGGCAGTATCGTATTAGTATTGGACGCATTTTTGTACCGCAATAACTTGTGATTGTTTGAGCGATGGCGACAATCACGATCGCTTTGAAACCGATATAAGATCTGCACCACGTTGGACGTCCGGTTACGTTTCCGACCACACTGAAGAGAAACACAGATAATTATCGCTTTCAGTCAAACTGGCCACAACACTACAACACAACACCTACATGTTGTGCTCCTAGGAGCTATAATGATCTTCGTGTGGAACATGACAGTAACTACGCCACACAGAGACGCCTATCCTCATTACTCGGCCTCCCAGATATAACTGAACCTCAAACACAAATATAGTATGATACAGGATCACACACGATATGCACGTACGTAACAACTACAAATTCAGTACCAGATAGATGTAAGCGGCTTTAACATTCAGATTTTATTGCAGCGAATCAACGTGAGGGAGGAGAGACATAAACATAAGAGTTTGTTGTAGCGGATGGAGCCGCGGAGGAACGTCGCCGCGCGCCGCGCCACACGCACCAGTGTGATCGGATACGCGCAGGTTATAGAGCACCTCAGGTGCACGCTAAGTTATGGAAGATATTCTTTTTGATATATAAACTCATCCTATCAATTTATTGAACATTTTTATTATAAATAGAATTTCTCTACAATTTTGATTAAAATTAAAAAGTATATTCATAAAACCTTCCTTTTTTTATTTTTGTTCTTAAGTATAAAAATGTCGAAGCTAATGAACGTGACCAATAGTTTGCTTGTTTAATATACGATAAAACCATCTATCTACACACTTCTTCACAAAATGTCTGCAGCAGGGCAATTATGGTGGTCACTCCTACAATATTGAATTTACCTGAGCCTAGTAAATAGTAAAATTTCTGTGGCCGCGACGGCGACGGCGGTCGCAGGTGGTTCGAATATCCTGCGGCGGTGTCCTGGGCTGTCGGCTGCTCTACAAAACATACAATATAATAATGATCGTGTGTCGACCTTGTGGAGGGCTCGCGTGTGNGGGGGGACACAATCAAAAAGTCATTACGGTACGAGTCACGGGTATCGGGTGCACGGGGCACGCGGATTAGAACAAGTGTGAGCAATTGATGGTATTAGCCTTGTCAGCAAAATCACAACGGAATAATTGGTATGCTCACAATTAAATATTCGACATGATACTTCCAAGAAAAATTTCATTAATCGACAAAAGAGCAACCAAAGATGGCAGCGATAAGAATAAGAATAAAGCAAAAAAAAACATTTTTATACCTCGACTACGCAACGAAGCCATGCTACGAGCTGTAAGGAACTGTCTACAAAGTAATATCAGTGTACCGCTCTACTACACAAGGGCTACGGGGCCGCGCTACGAATAGTAAGGAACTGTCAACAGAGTTATAATAAATAGACTCCAAGTGGCAATGGACACATAATAAATAGTTCCATTCTTCTGATCCGACGACAACACAAATAAAATATTCCAAATTTACGTCCCGCGTCCTAAAAGTTGCACAAACTAGTGGCGTTAGGAAATAAATAAAACGAAGTAGTTCAATGTAATATTCATTCCGTATGCCGCTGGGCGGAGTTTAATTCCGGAGCTCGCAGCTCGCAGCGGCGCATTAAATTTACATTCCTTGAATCAGAAATGGATGGGGAGTTGTTGTTGTTGTAGTCGAGGAGGCGCACAAGTGTTCGACAAGTGTGTGAGCTAATATTATTACGTATGGGGGCGAACTAGCGAGAGCCATAAACAATCGTATGGAGTTTATATGTTGCCCTTCCCCGTCTTATGAACATGAAAAGTATATCTGAGGATATACATTATACATGGAGGTTCACGTTAGTTCAACAGTTACAATTATAAACAATTATACGAATTAAAGTTTTATAGAGAAGGTCAAAGCTAGTAAGTAAAATCACTTAAACTAACTCTATGAATAATAAAAATAGCAATATCAAATCCTAGTAATATTATTATGGTTATTGTTCTCTCAAACAAGAAAATTTCAAAAATATATTATGTGGAGTACAGAGTGAAATAGTATAAAAAATACTTTTATGCAAAAAAATATTCATGCTGTGTAGTGCACGCACGAGTAAATTCACAGAGTAGATCTAGATTCAAATAATTTCTCGAACTGTATTTTTTTAACTGTGCTAAATGTGAATACAATGAGTTCTAATACTAAGTATAAGTATATCATATTGTGGTGTTGTGTGTGTAAGTGGCGTTAGTAATTTGTTTAATTGGATTTGTCCAATTAAATAAATTACTGTCGCGTGACTGAACGTAGAGGCGTTCCCGAGAGCGTGTGACCGTGTGTACGCGTGTCGTGTACTGTGATGGTACTCGGGTCACGGTACCTGCACGATCCTATTTCAGTATCTTTTCGTGCTACGAAAAGATACTGAAATAGGACACCGCGGCACTCCGTAGCAGTTGTGATGTAGACAACTACGGTAATGGTACTCTGTTGTAAGTTTATAATTATTCGTAGCACAGCTTCGTAGCGATTGTGTAGTAGCGAGGTACAGTGATATTATTATGTTGACAGTTCGTAACTATTCATAGCACAGCTTCGTAGCGATTGTGTAGTAGCGAGGTACGGTGATATTATTATGTTGACAGTTCGTAACTATTCATAGCACAGCTTCGTAGCGATTTTGTAGTAGTGAGGTACGGTGATATTATTATGTTGACAGTTCGTAACTATTCATAGCACAGCTTCGTAGCGATTGTGTAGTAGCGAGGTACGGTGATATTATTATGTTGACAGTTCGTAACAATTCATAGCATAGCTTTGTAGCGATTGTGTAGTAGCGAGGTACGGTGATATTATTATGTTGACAGTTCGTAACAATTCGTAGTGCAGCTACGTAGCGATTGTGTAGTAGCGAGGTACGGTGATATTATTATGTTGACAGTTTGTAACTATTCGTAGAACAGCTACGTAGCAATTGTGTAGTAGCGAGGTTAAGTAAACATTATTATGTTCACAGTTCGTAATTGTTCGTAGCGCAGGTTCGTAGCGTTTGTGTAGTAGCGAGGTACTGTGATATAATATTATTATGTTGACATTTTGTAACTATTCGTAGCACAGCTTCGTAGCGATTGTGTAGTAGAAGTACAGTGTGTTTTAGCGTCACCGAGAGCCTTTTGTTCCTTTAACTGTTAATACAAATACAATTACGTCACAAACAATTGTGCTCCATTAGTATTGAGTGTTGACGCCGTCGGATGGCGCGAGGATTAATTTGTGCTCGTATTGAAGCAATTAGTGCAGTTGTTTATGAATAAAAGGTTTTTTTTATAAATACAATAACATATTATTTATTTATTATGTATTATATAAGTTGCCGGTCCGGTAACGCAGTGGGGTAGATGTCGATATTACAAAACAATCAACTGCGCTACGGTCTCGTAAACGTTAAGCGAAAGCCATATTTCAGTATAAACTTAGTCCATTTATTTACATTCGTAACGAATCGGTTTCGCGTCTGAGCAGTAAAAAGAAAAAAACGGCCAATTTGCCGTCCGATCGCTAACGAAGGTGAAGAGATTGGGCGGAATTACTCAGAACTCTACAAACTGCAGCAGCGACGAAGATACGATCAGTGAGCGCGAGATATGGGAGGGAATATCCGTTTTAGGGATAGCATTCCAGCAGCATTTTCAATCCAGCTGGATTTTTGCAAGATTGGCTGAAATCCAGCTGGATCCAGCGTGGATACAGCTTAATAGGGAATCAAAGTAAATACATGATTTAAACGTCTTTATTGTTTATATATTATTAAACTTTTTTATTACAAGCTAATAAAATATTCATTTGGTATCTGAGATCAACGTACTGTACTGATTACAGTACAATCAACAAAATAATCATCATACAACTCGGATCAGTCTGTATCATAATTGTAACAGACAGAAACATAGATTATTAACTTAGTTTTTTAAAATTTTTGAAAGTAAGACCTTAAAAAACATATTTTATCTATAGTATTATCGCCTAACCTGCTTCGCACAGAACTGCATATGTAGCCGGCTGCTGAAAAGGCCCTTTCGGCCTCTACGCTGGTCGGTTTTAAGGTCATCAAATCACCTTATTCTAACTTAGAATAAGGTTCAATTTGACTTAGAATTTCTAAGTCAATTACACCTGTCCTGTGCCACGCACGTGCTACTTCGGTGCTATATGCTAGTTGCGATAGAATGGCAACGTCGCGTCGTCGCACCGATCGCCGACTCGCGCTTTTTTTATAAGCGGTTAATGAAGTGTTACTTAATTGTAATTTAATACGTTTTGCGGATCCGCCCTGCTGGATCCAGCATGTAAAAAAAACGCTGGATCCAGCTAGATTGCTGGATGATGGATCCAGTAATTGCAATCCCTAATCTGTTTGTTATAAACGGTAGCAAAAATCTTATTTACACACGGGTCACAACTTTGTGGTTAACCCACTCGGTTACTGCAAGTGCCACCTGTTTGATCAATATGAGCATAACAGGTGATGCTTCCATGAAAATTACGTGACGTAATATTATTTGCTTTGTTTGTGGAACACACTAATCTTAGGAATATTTTTACGATTTGCAAAATTGTTTCGGTGTAAGATAGCAAATTTTCGAATACCATCCAATCTACCATGATTATAATCTTTATTTAATTTTGAATGAAACTAATCGAGGTTTTTTAATAAATTTCATTATTTTATTTGTTCACTTTTCTGTGGACTATATGTGTAATTATATTGTTTATTACTTTGAGATTTGGATATACACTTTACAACACATCACATTCAGAATATCAGATCTTGTTCTCAATCCCTTCTTTTGATCCCCTGTTTATACTCTTTCCTACAATGCTATGCAGATAGTAACAACTAGTACGCTTCTTATTACAACTAAAATTATTTAAGTATTGGAAACTCTTCAATTACTTGATGGTTCAAGTTTTACTCAGAAGTTTGTAAACAGAAACTGAATAATGTAGATTTATTCTCGGCAACATTTTTAATTACACATTTTTTCTACAAAATAAAAGTAATTGCGGTCTGATTTAAGCTTCGATGGCGAACGTTACAGACCAGCTAACTACTCAAAATATACTATAATGCACAAGTACATACGAGTATACGTAAACTCACAGGAGCGTTCTTTCGACGTCCCAGAAGCACGTGATATGCAGCTGAATATCTACTTCTATATCAACGATCTGGGCGCGGTATATCCGTGTTATACAGGTTATACATATATGCGAGATGTTCTAGAAACTGCGACGACAAGGCGCCTGCTCGTCGCAGCAGCCATCTTCAATTATTTACGGCCCGATGTGCTCGGCTCTTTGACGACGCTCCGCACTTAGAAGCTTTGTGCGGCAGCCGACTGAGGCCGCCGCCGACGAGATATGGAGCGGTATCACATAATAACTACAAGACGTGACGTGCAATACACGTTTTGTGGGAGTTGGCACCGAAAGGAGGTACGACCGGGCGCCGCCTGCACGTGCTCGGTGGCGTGTCCTGTAGCGACAGTCCCGCGGGCTGGCGTGTGGAGTGAACGAGAGCAACACATTTGCATAACCTCTATACTCATTTTACTGACGTTGATAGTCTATAAGATCGATGATGACTATAAGATTGGACCGTTACTTATCCATCGCTTGCCAAGTCTACACACAGCGGTCTCTGTCCGATGTTCGACGGGATATAACTCGTGCTGAGCGACAGACTCCTATGATATTCTCCACGCTAATTGTTAGCACTTGAGAGGAGCCAGCACACAGGAGGCGGATGTCGAACCGAACATTTTGGATAAATTATTTCATGAGCGGTCATTTCCGTTTTACGTTCCGAATTCAAAATGAGAGCGAAATAGAATAAACAAACGTATCCGACGGCGATGTGGGGCGAGCGCCGGCCGCGTCACGTTCAGCAGTAATGGATGCAAAGCGCTTGCAGCGAGATTTGATTACAGTCGACATCTACACCGGCGGTTACAATGAACTTCGTATAATGTCGTCAGTAATGTATCTAGCGAGAGGCTGTTGATGTTGCTGCATTACTGCCGGCTTGGGCTGGCGCAGTAGTAAGGTACATCTAACTTGTGGACGTGAACACGTCTCGGCGGGTTATTGGGGGCGGGGAGTTCAACTCATCTGCAGCAGCGGATGTTCGTGACCAGGTCTCCATGTACCCGCTACGAGATAAAAATGTTCGCCTGCTGACTGTGTTGTATTTAAATTGCTACGCGGTCCAGTCTGTTATATGGTGTAGCGCCGGCTAATTTACGTAAGGAGGAAGGAGCACATACTGTAATATACTGCGGAGGCGCACGCAACTCGGCCAGCAGTCGCGGAGTGCGCGGAAACTAATTTAGATGTGTTATTATGATAAGTTGAGACTTTTCGCGAGCAGGAAGTTTAAGTACAACTTTATGTGCATTAAATTGAGACTTAATACTCTCTTTACTTCTGTTAAATAACAGTTTGTTTTCCCGCCTAAGCCTCGATTATAAGTGTCTAATAGTAATCTTAAATAATGATTTTTTTTTACTGTGGTTTTTGTATTTACTAGCGGGTGAGTCGGATGTCACACCAGAGACAATAGTAACTGTATGTATGTGTACAGCTGTGTTTGTACCGATATGTGGAAAACGAATTGGGGAAGTTTAGATTTAATGTGAAATGCAATATTCATTAGTTAAAGGCGAGCGAGCATAGAGCGCGGAATTTCGCTTTCCGTAATTAATTTCAATTAATGGAAATTCGACACGTTGCGATGATTTTAGTTTAGCTGAATGACTACCACTCACTGAACATGGCCAGAATTTCTGAGACCGATAGTTGAGTCCCACTTTTTGAAGAAATTTCAATCAAGTTAAAAATGGTCGCGGCGGTCCCAAGTGCAACCTCGACACCTGCCTGCGGTGTAAACTTGTAACGTCTGCCACCACCCTACAGCATGGCGAAGTACACACACATACATTGTATTTGTACCTACACATATAATACATTTGTACCCACCCACAAGTACATTACATTTGTACCTACATATACATTACATTTGTACCCACATGTACATTACATTTATACCCATACGTACATTACATTTATACCACATGTACATTACATTTGTACCCACACGTACACTTAGTAACTATACTACATTGCATTTCACTGGTGAGTGGCTGACGCCTAGATTCTTTAAGTCTTAACTGGCACTTTTTCAAATAAAGTATAAAGAAAAAATAATCTAGCAGAGTTAATTTAGCGATATTCCCTCTTTAATGTGTATTTAATTGTTAAATTACACGGCAACCGAGTCATTACCGACTTGCAAGTTTTTCCCCATTTCGACAGCACGGCAAGTTGAAATAACCTCATAGCGTATGAGTCAGCCTGGTATAGAGTATTTATAGAAGGTGCGACACGCCTACATACATGTTTGTGTAGAGCACAAGCGGCAAGAGCAGTCAGAGTCCACCAGCAGGTGGGTACTCTGTATCATCCTACTGTCCCGACTCATTGTTTATAGTACTAATTATTTTTATACAGACAACAACAGTGCCCATCGACCAGCACCTGCTTAATTTAAACGGAAGGAAACGTATTAAACTGCCATAACGCCTCCACGACCGAGCCGGGCCGGTGCGACCCCGCCAACAATACCTCTGACACTACACCGGGCTCTAATAAAACATAATAACATTTATATTGTGTTGATTAAATTAGATTTATTTGTAATTAATATGCTCCGTAATATTCACAATTGGAACACTCTGATATACTCTAAAGTTTTAATTCAAAGCTCTATTTTTTTTTACTTTCCTATCTGAACAAGATTTATTATTGACTATTGTATTTTTTAGGCAAACCGGAGGATAAGTCTTTCTTCAGGTGACTAAATAAATGAACATAACCTGGCGAGGTTGCACCCCTAGACTGGTCGTACACTGTTGCATATAACACATGTACAGATATATTATATGTAATCACATAACATACTAGCTGCTCGACAGACGCTGTCTTGTCATTATTGGAAAATATATAGTCATGGTATCGTGTGGTCGAATTGTCTGTCTACCCGTTACTTTACCCTACAATATTCCATATTCGAGATACTGACAGCCGCGTAATCTGCCGGACTGATTTGTTAACTAAATCATTCTCCAATCACCTTCAACACACACAAAAATTTCGTAATAATATATATAAAGATGTTATAACATTCAATTACGCCCCCATGGGGAGAGGCGAGAGTTTACAGCTGAAATGGATTCGCACTAAATATTCAACAATCAGTAAACTGTAATTGCGTGTAATTAACACGACTGTGTTCATTATGTTACACGTGCATCTACATCCGAACATACATTATGTTACACACGCGTTACATTCGAACATACATTTTGTTACACGTGCGCCTACATCCGAACATACATTGTGTTACACGTGCGTCTACATCCGAACATACATTATGTTACACGCGCGTTCATCTTTAAAAATAAATTGTTAAATTAATTTAAAACAAATATTTAAGGGGGGCTGTATATTAACGTTATGTTTATTGCCGTTTGTATAAATCAAGGTACGCAACCCTTCGTGCGCGAGTCCAACACGCACGTAGACGGTCTTTTGTTTTATATTGACCACAGGATGGTTCGGTAGCAAATAAATAGATTGAAATTATACATTTTGTAACTGCTTGAAGTAATATTCACTTAACTCCGAATATTACCAGTCATAAGTTGTTAATCAAATGTATCTTCCGTTTCAACACAACAGTTGATGTTTGGCGAACGAATTTCATGAATGTATTTATGTAATTTCAGATTCTGTTGGGCGATAATGATCAAGACCAGCCGCAGACATAAAAAGTTATTATATTTTGACGCCACACTGTTCGTGTTACCTCGTGAACGGCTGCATAGAGTGTAATGTTCAGTTAACAAGTGTCTTTAAATGAAAACCAAGGATACGAGAGGTTGCAAAATGTACTTCTTGTAAACTTTATTGTAAAAGTATTTAACATTACTACTTTGGAGTAGTAATGTTACTTTTTTGAAAACATTTTCTGATTACTTCTAAACTGAACCTGTTACGGCATAAATATGAATTACGAAGGGCGTAGAATGTATTTATTTATTTTCAGGAAAAGGGGTCGGTCAGATATACGGCCACGTCATACCGAGTGTACAAAACTATTTCACAGTTTACTACTCCTCACAACTTACAAGTTTTATAGTATAATGAGGTCTCAAGTTTGCGCGAATATTATTTCTCACAATTAAACAACTTTAACGGATTTTATCGCGGTTTATTTAATTATCAGACAAGCGCATCACTTCAGAAGCTGCACAGCAACCGCGGCGGGCGCGGCCACGGCGG
>LUGF01040297.1:0-14903 GCA_001625245.1 Calycopis cecrops
CGGTTTTGTGCATTTTATAATTTTTTATAAAAAAACTATTATAGCTATTGCACAGAACTCTTTGGATATTCATTGTCTGATTAAAGGAGAAGATTAAAAATATTTTTTAAGCAACAGAACTCTCAAACCGCAGCTAGCGCACCGTACCTAAAGTTAGAATTACGCGGTTTTCTGTATTTTATAATGTTTTTATAAAAAAACTATTATAGCTATTGCACAGAACTCTTTGGATATTGATTGTTTGATTATAAGAGAAGATTAAAAATATTTTTTAAGCAACAGAACTCTGAAACCGCGGCTAGCGCACCGTACCTAAAGTTATATTTACGCGGTTTTGTGCATTTCATAATTTTTTTATAAAAAAACTATTATAGCTATTGCACAGAACTCTTTGGATATTCATTGTATGATTATAAGAGAAAGTTAAAAATATTTTTTAAGCAACAGAACTCTCAAACCGCGGCTAGCGCACCGTACCTAAAGATAAAATTACGCGGTTTTCTGCATTTTATAATTTTTTTATAAAAAAACTATTATAGCTATTGCACAGAACTCTTTGGATATTCATTTTTTGATTATAAGAGAAGGTTAAAAATATTTTTTAAGCAACAGAACTCTCAAACCACGGCTAGCGCACCGTACCTAAAGTTAGATTTACGTGGTTTTGTACATTTTATAATTTTTTTATAAAAAAACTATTATAGCTATTGCACAGAACTCTTTGAATATTTATTGTTTGATTATAAGAGAAGGTTAAAAATATTTTTTAAGCAACAGAACTCTCAAACCGCGGCTAGCGCACCGTACTTAAAGTTATATTTACGTGGTTTTGTGCATTTTATAATTTTTTTATAAAAAACTATCATAGCTATTGCACAGAACTCTTTGAATATTTATTGTTTGATTATAAGAGAAAGTTAAAAATATTTTTTAAGCAACAGAACTCTCAAACCGCGGCTAGCGCACCGTACCTAAAGTTAGAATTACGCGGTTTTCTGCATTTTATAATTTTTTTATAAAAAAACTATTATAGCTATTGCACAGAACTCCTTGGATATTCATTGCTTGATTATAAGAGAAGATTAAAAATATTTTTTAAGCAACAGAACTCTCAAACCGCGGCTAGTGCACCGTACCTAAAGTTAGAATTACGCGGTTTTCTGCATTTTATAATTTTTTTAAAAAAAATCTGTTATAGCTATTGCACAGAACTCTTTCGATATTCATTGTTTGATTATAGGAGAAGGTTAAAAATATTTTTTTAGCAACAGAACTCTGAAACCGCGGCTAGCGCACCGTATCTAAAGTTATATTTACGCGGTTTTGTGCATTTCATAATTTTTTTATAAAAAAACTATTATAGCTATTGCACAAAACTCTTTGGATGTTAATTCTCTGTTTACAAGTGAATTTCGAAAATGTTTTTAAATTTACATACCTCGCGAAATAAAATTATTCTCTCATATTTCGCAGTCGACATTTCACTTTTTTTCAAAAATATTTTTTTCTATTTTAATCACTAGAACTATTTATAAAAACGGTATAGAACTGTAGAACTATTGTAAACCAAACTGGAATTAAAAAGAAATTATCGATTTTAAAGATTGGGTGCGCTGCGTGAACTTGGCGCACCTTTTTTTAAAAGTCTATTTTTTTGCATTTAATGTCCGGAACTATTTAAAAATTTTATATAGAACTCTAGAACTATTCGAGAGAGTATCAGAACTCTAAAAAAAATGATCGATTTTTAAATATGGTGTGCTAAGTTCACACGAATCAACCTTCACCATGTGTTAGGGGACAATGTTCGTTTCCTTTTCCTTCTTTTCTAATGTTGCGACGTCTGATTGGCTGATGCGCTGTCATCGTCAATTATATGACATCGATGTAAAATATATTAAAGAAACGATATTAATTAAAGTAATAACAGATTGTGGAATATTTAATAATACATTTATTTGCTGCACTTATTATGTGTAACATATTTCCTTTCGTTTGCTAGATATTTCTTGTGGAGGTGATATAGTAAAAACTTATTAATCTATATGTGTCATAGGAAACCGAGAAAGATGGATCTGAATATGGAAATATTCGAAATTTATAAGAACTATACGCTATATAAACGTTGTATATTTTGAGGGGTTTGATATACTACACAATATATTTTAGTAAGATTTTTTAAATTAAGAATTAAAGTTCATTTGTTATTTGTTCATCTTTAATAATTGAAACATACTACGCCGTCACGTTCGCAGAAGTAACTTCCTTTCACACACATCAAATCAATATAGTACAGTACACATCCTAACATTTTGGAGTAAAGAAACACATAAGCCAGAACACAGAGTCAATCTAGATTCTACATACATACATACTAATAAATTAAGTCAAAATTACTCATACAGCACTAAAAAGCAAGAGCATCTTAAAACAAACAGCAGATAATAATGTCGCAATTCAGTTTTATTACAAACAATAAATAGAGATCTCTTATTTCAGAGAGACTCATATCTTCAGCCATAAAGATGTTTTATGTTAGTAGCTAATAAATGACATCAGCAAATTCACTAAGACAATACGATATGCATTCTTTTATTTCCACCCCTCACAATTATAGTTTAGCTAGAAACGGGGGCGCCAATAGGACGCTTTTGGCAGACGCTACGAACCACCCTTGTTTTGCTTATGCTCTGTTTATACCGCAAATGTACTTCTAATTGGATTGGGTCATCCAAACAATGATAAAAGCTTTCAATTTGTATCTCTGTTTGATTCGACGGGATTTATTAATTTCATCGTTGTATTATTATAAGTACATTTTGTTCCTAAAGGAGATAGATTGCCTAAATTTTAATGGGGGTTCACTATTCATCAGATCGCTCCATTATCATATACGCTAGTTTTCTTACCTGGTAGGAGGGCACCTTGATAGGCACCTTGCTTTCTCCACATTCATAACTCTCTTCCTCCGAACATGCCAGTTGCGAAGACTCTTGACGCCTCCTTGGGTTATTCTTACGCCTAACTTATATGGAGGAGTGCAATAGGTTAAGGTGCTTTTTTGTGCATGAGCCATATCCAAGCTAATGCTGCAAAGTTAATGCTTTAGTCTTGTGATATCCCAACATCAACAATGAGCAAAAGATAATGCCATGCTGCATTTCAGTATAATGAGCCGGCACAACCGGGGAGGTACTTCTGTCCTCTGAGGTGCGGTGGGATTTGTGAGTCCCTGGTGGCCCATAAGAGGGGAGAAAAGAGGCCATCTGCAATTAATCTGATCTTTATGGACTTATTAAAAAAAAGATTGGCAAATGCATGCTACATAATAGTGGGTTGGTCGCTGCTGTATATTGATTAATTTAAATTTTGTAGTAATTAAAAAGATACACAAATTTTGTAACCTTTCACAAATGTGTCAAAAATTTCTCTAATCCTTAGACCTTTGACGAGATATAATTGAAAAATAAATTACATTTTTAGTTAAGTAATAGGTATCAAATACCGACATTTTCGTAAACATAATAAGTCAGTCGTAGTTCTAAATATTTTAAGTTGTAAATGCCCCTAAGGAGATAAGAGCTGCCTTTGAGATTAGTCTGACCTCGATTTGGAACACGCTTACACAGAATAAATTAATTATTTTGCTAATAATATTTTACTTTTAACTTGTGATGATCAATATAGTCCATATTGATCGGAATATCTAGCATTCGATGTCAATTATTATCATGAGTTCTTGTTGTTTACATGATTTTTTCCTGTATTAGCTGAATCTATCTCTATACAGCCAAAGAAATTTCGCTATTAATGGAGATTAAGTACAATGTTTCATTTTAAATAGGATATCAAAAGAAGAAGGAGGAATTCTCCATTTCGACAAATAATAGCTCTATTCATTTGAAGGCATGTCGGCATATTAAGGATTTTTTGTCCCCTAGAAGGTAATTTGTATAAGTCAAAAACCACAATTATAACACAATGTCATTTTTTTGTACGAAAATTGAATGATGGATTAGACGTGAATTCGATAACCTATTGGAGAGAAGAAGAACTACCGCCGCCCATAGATTTCCGAAAAATCAAGTGCCTTGCAAACGCGTTACCGGAAGTTCCAAGGGGCTCCAATAGCACGTTTGCCATCTTATACTGTAAACCACTTCAGACACACTAAACAAATTCAGTTACAGGGGCGCAGGGTAGTACCACGTAGAACCGGACAGGTACTTTCGCTTACACAATACCGGCGTAAAGAGACAGATGTGCTTTGCGTTTCATGTGGTGTATAAGTCACCGGTGGCCCATGGAGGGGGAGGAGGAAGGAGATCAATGCTGCTGTTTAGTCTCTATGGCGTCGGTAGTCATGAAATCGGAACTAATGCTCGTCTTATACATTTAAAAATAACAAAGCTTTTTTGACAGCACGAAACGCGACAACACAGCTGTCACTTTACGCCGGTTTCGGTTAGTGAGAGGTACTCCTCCAGTTTTGCTGGCTCAATTCGGCTACATGCATTCATGCAGCATGGCACTACCTCTTAAAAAGCTTTAGAAATCTATCTAACCAGTTTTGAAATCTCGACACATTCCTTATCTACATAAACTCAAATCACCATTATACGAAGCACCGTACAGCATTTGCGAAATTGCTTTTCACTCTTTCGCGCCGCCCAAAGTTATTGTTCTAAGGCCACACATCATTACTCTAAGTCATATATTGTAGAAGCGAGCACTTAAACCCAATGGGGTGGACCCGAGTGTTACATTCAATATCAATTCTTGTTACGCGCGCTATAATGTGGCAGGCTTTAAAATACACATTCCTTTATTTAAGGAGACAAGTATCAAGATCATCAGTTTTTATATATTTAAAGTATGTTCTATCTTTTATATGCTGCAGTCTTATTTAAAACAATAGCCACTGATTGGTTGAAATTAAAACTAATATCATTTATACAGAGCTGCCGCGTGTCATGCGGTGTGTAAGTAGCCGGTGGCCCATGGCGGGGAGAGGAGGAAGGATATCAACGCATCAGTTATTTCCTCTATGCGAATTGTATGGGCTACTGATATAATTGACGGTATTTATGAAAGTGCCTCTGACTGCTCCCTTATACTATAAAAAATACAAATAATACAGAACTTGCGATAAGTACTGTATTATATACTTGATTTAAAAGCAAACTTAATTAATAGAAGCACGACACAAACCAAAAAAAGGTAAAAAAGACTTCTATCAACATTCTTCGCAAGCGTCTCAATTGTAATTACTGTTATTATAGGTAGTTACTAGTTAGGAAGGCAGCATTTAGTGTTCCATTTATCGTCATCATTGTAATCATCAATAGCTCTTATTAAACGACGAAATGATCCCAGTTGTTCTTACGAGATCTTATAGACCTGATAATCTTTCTGAGGTTTCGTGACGACCTTTCATTTTCATATAAATAGATTAGTAGGTGTGCCAAAGGTCCTGTTGAGGTAATTCCTCCAAATCCTCCTCAAAATATAGGCATTTATTGTGGGGGTGTATATAGGCATTTAAATAGGTGATCCAGTGAAGATTTATAAATGTTCTATTCACTACTTCGAGTTATGAAAATCATCTTGACCTGCTACGGTACTAGATCATTATCTAGCCTTATTGAAGATCTACCAACGCTCCATCTTTCCGTACGTCATCTCCTTCCAAGAGCCGTATTGAGCACCTGTTTTTCAGCCCACTACCTACTGCCACAGTTAGAATGAGTGTTATTTATAACGGTTTCGACTTATTTATAAAGATGGACACATTTTGGTCTTCTCCCTATAACTTTATTATATGTATATTTTGGCGTTAAAATATATAACTATTTTCTGGCTTATTTACCACTAAAGCATACGATAAAATTTTATTTAATTAAGTAGTAAAGTATTAAATAAGGTACTTAATTAGTGTAGTTCTTTTTACTATAAAAAAATGTAAAAAAGACGCTACTCATTGCTGCCTTGTAGCAGCAAAGGAACTGTCACCTGGGCGACCAGTAAGATATTATCTTTCTTTCAAACGATACAGCCTTAAAGTAGTAAAGCTTTTTTTTTTAGATAGAATCTATGCTGAGACAGAAGGTCAGTGCAGCTTCATCGATATGAGTGGCGAGCCCCTATGGTAAGCTCAAGCGAAGTAGTAAAGCTGTCAAATAAATTCAGTATGTACGTTTTAGGCGGCATAGTAGAAGGGAAGGCCGAAGTAGAGCAACATATTATCTAAAAAGCCTCTAAGCGGATGATTATGGGTGTTGGTATTCATCAGAGAGCACCAACCGCTCGTTTGCCTCCTTATGCTATAAAATGAGCACTTACAAAAAGCAAGAAATGAACATTTAACATTAAAAGATGTCTATAAAATGTTATTTACTACCTTACGCCATACGAAATTCATGTGAAAAGCATATCTTAGAAGTACACATTGATTCTGTCCCCGATGTTTGCTCTTAGTGGTTAAGCTGCATCTAATGAAATCCCCTGTCAGGATATCCTTGCACCGGAGGATAGTGTAACGGAATAACATAGATACTTGCCATTTCCATTATGACAGTGGAGATGTGTGTGATGTAGATTGCTAGTAGTAATTATATATTATAGCTAGGCATTGTGATACTACAGTCGTTTAATATAATAAGTCCATATATATTTCTAGAAAAAAATTAAAATCAGACATTTGAAAATTAACTTAACAATTTTTTTGTAATCTGTGTGACATACAAAAGAAGAGGAAGTCGACCAGTCACCATGTGGGAAGATGATCGACGACGTGCAGTGGCCAGTCCGGGTTGGATACGAGTAGCAAGAGATCGGCCGTCGTAGCCTTTCTTGAGAGAGGCCTATTCCAGCAGCGTACCCATGGTGGCTGATAAAGATTACCTGATATAGAGATGGAAAAACAGAAATAAAACCCTGAATAAAATTAATGTGTTATGATTATTGTGATCATGTTACATAAAGTAACTCTATTACAGTTATAGCAATATAATAATTGCAATTACTCAGTAAATGTTATAAATGGACATTTAAATTATGCCGATTGATGTTAAATGCAATCAGTTTTTTATCGTATATCATAATCATTATATTATGTTTGTAATCTCGTTGTAATAAATCCCTTTTTATAATAAACTGGATGGGCGTTGGATACATAATCCCACGCTCATTCTTCTGCCTCCAAACAAAATTATGTAAATCCGAGCTAAGACCTTATTATCTTTCAAAACTTTAAGTCATACTTAATCCAGTTTCTCGAGTACACACTTGAAAACAACCGGCAAAGAAAATTCAGATATCAAAGATATACGGGCAAGTATCAAGACGATTGACGCCCACGTTGACAGGCGAGTGTGGACTTTGAGTAAGTATTTCCAGTGTTCTAAGATTCGGTCGGTGTTAGATTATTTGGGGTGCTATTCCGATCACGAGCGCGGGAATCTTGTTTATTAAAAATAAATCCCCTGGATACATTGACATTAATATCCTTATATTGATATTGCTTTTTTACTTTCGCTAATATTGTGATATTTCTTTTGATATTATTGTTATCGCTAGAATAAATTCATAAGAAAATTTTACAAATATATTAACATGTCAATGTCAACAAAGTAGTAAGAGTTGATACGCATGCTGCGTATCAACTCTTACTACTTTGTACATTGCATGCATACAAATTGATCCGGCACGACCGGGATCCTTTGACTTACACAATACCAGTGCAAAGTGGGAGCTGTGCTCTAGCATTTCGTGCGATGTGTAAATAGTCAGTGGCCCATGAAGGGAATAGGAGGAAGGAGGACAGCGCATACAGATATGCGGATATCCGTGGGAGGCGGTAGTCTTGAAATTCACTCCTGCTCTTTCCCCCCTAACCCTGTTACAAAAAAGACTTCCTTGCTTATGCTTGGAGATATGAAAAATCGTATTTTTACATTCTGATTTTCGGCGTATCATTGTTTGTGTGATTTTCTCAAACATCACAAGTATCTTTCAATGATTGCCATGACGGTTGCTCCCCTACTACTCGCATGCATAATTTAGTTTCCGCGAAAGATACTAAGAAAATATCATGAAGAATCAAAAAAGAATATTTACACATATATAAAATGGAGATTTTTTGGGTTGGTAAATAAAAATTCAAAATTGTGTTCATATTGTCTATTTTCTATTATTGTTTTCCATTTTTATTCTAGAGACAGGTTCTTAAATGTTTTATCACTCTTCATTGATAGAATGTCATAAAACTTCCTAAAAGTCCTTTTTAATTTTTGCACGACCTATAAGTATTGTATGGGTAACTTGCAATTCTTTAGAAACCAATGAACCCTAAAAATTGGTAATAATATTTTAGACAGCTTTTGTATCGAATCGCTTCAGTTGACGTCACTCCACTTCAATATATCACTTATCGAGATGAGTAAATGGGTAGAAACTACTTGAACAATGGCCGGCACAGTCTGCTAGACATGTAATGCTTGACCAATTTTCTTTTGTGCGCCTACGACTGAAGAATATCAAGCGAGCACTCAAAAGGCCTCTGATTGAGCCACTTTTTTGGGAACCCATTGGTTTAAGCAATTCACTGAACACCGTCCCCTTTTTGTTTCTTTATTTTCGTCTATGGTTTGATGGATTAAATTTGTTACTTACTAGCTTTTTAAATAAGATTATCAAGTTTAATGTGGCGTATTAAAATTAAAGTTGAATTTTAATATTTAGAATTGCTGAACTAAATTTAAATTGTGAAGGCCGTATTAATTCTTACTTAGACACTCATTTAGAACAGTTATAGTTTTAACAATGTTGCACGGATATTATTTATATTTCTTACGTCATGATCAGCTGTTTGCAGTCAGAAAGATCAAGAGAAATAACATTCTGATTCTTTTTCTTATGTTTTATTTCTTTATAGCTGCGCTCCGCGGTTTCACCCGCGTAAAATTCGATCCCGTGGAAAATAGAAAATCATCCAATGGCATACCATAGGAACATTTTTTTCGTGATAAAAACTATCCTATGTGTCAATCTCTAGGTGTGGACCAAACTTATCCATGGACTTATCTCAAAATTTTATCAAATGCCAAATCCATCGATGGATATTGGAAACGGACTGGAAAATAGCGGTCGTCAATTACAACAAGCGAACCACCATCAAGATTATAAATAAAGATGGCCCAAGTCATAGGTCTGACTAGAATATTTATACAGTCCTTCTTATATCCGCAAATTAAGCCGGATTCGCAACGCGCCCAATGATTTACACAAGCCACGCTCATCCCGCTTTATTTACGACTGCCGTTTCGTAGAATAATTACGGGGGCCGCGTAAACGTTTGTAAATGTAAAAAGGGATTACCTTCGTAATGATTGCGGCGTGGCTTATGAGCGTGGTATTGTGAATGTACTCGGAAGATAAAGTTGCCCGATATTCGGAATGAATAAAATATAGGCAGGTATTGGGACTGACGACAGAAGTGAAAACTTGTCAAATGCCAATAACCTGTGTTTAGTAATACCGTGTAGCTGCTACGGTGGTATCAGCAATGTCATGTATTTAGTAGCTCACACTTTTGACCAAATAGCTGCTACGGGTTAGTTTAAAACTAATAACAATGATGAAAAAGGAGGGCAGCGCCGTATAGCCTCTATGTCTATGGGTGTCGTTAGTCATGAAAACGGCTCCGACTGCTCGTTTGCCCCCTATACAATAAAAAAAATTAAGTGACTGCAATCATGACATAAAATACGCCTAAATGTGCCTACCATTGATTCAAACCTAACTCAGACCTTCGAAGAATCAGGGAAAAAACTCAGCGGTACTTCAAATTTAATTTATAGTTATAATTTACATGAACCAGAAGAAACATTTTATTTTCATCATGTGTATCTAAAACAAAAGCGTATACTAATTTATATTAATGATAATAAGTTACAGATACAATAAGCGGGTTCATATATTAAAACAAACGCCATACGGCGAAAACAATAGAAGGCGAAACCCAAACATTTCTGCTGGTTTTCCGGTAAAAAAGCCTCCCTTTAGCCGTATTGAACTGAGTGACGGCAGGCTATTGTTGCCACAATCAGAGCCTATTCATGGCTCGCCGGGCAAACGGACCCCGAAAACATTAAAATACGAGCATTGTGATGATTTTTCTAATCCATTGAAGATATTTTTGATGTGTATTCCGATATTGTGTCCACAAAGGGATAAATAAAATGTCGATGCTGAAATGTAACCTTCTAGAACGTTTTACCTAATATTTGTTCGTGCATTAAAAGGGCTTATTTAGTCAGCATCATAATAATCTCTATTCTGTGGCGCTCTAGAGGTTGAGATGTGGATTTCAAAATTATTGAAATTATTTCCATTTGGTTATACATTGTATCTGTTTTACTTTAATAGTCGAAACACTAATAATAATAATTTTAATTTTACTATTTTGTTTTGATTTAATATTTTTTATCACTGTCTTTAGAAACGATTAACTAATTTGAATCTAAGATAAATGAAAATTGAATCAATTTCGTTACCTGGTAAGAGCGAGACTGCAGAAGATCTCCCATAAGATTATAATTATAATCCCTGGGAACTTAAGTCTCGCGCATAGACTCATGTACCATAGAGATTATAACATTTCTTAGTGAAATTCTTATACCAATGATAGTGCCAGTTATTTTATCTGTATAAACTATAGTAAAAGCATGGTAAAAGCTATACTTGACGCATATTATATAGATTGATGAATCGGAAGTTTGAAATTATAGAAGGAATCTGGAGTTAAGTATCCAGACCGAATAAAGAAACTCATAGTTTATTTCACTCTTTACCACCCAAGGGGGATCAAAGATAAGATCACTACTAGAAAAGCTGATTGCTAATTTACCCTCTCTACAACACAAAAACTACAATTTCTTTACCATCCCGTAAACAGAAATAGACCGAATAAGACGTCTTTGAAATGCAATACAAATATTTTTTGTGTATTTCAATTGAGTTCTCCTGCATTTTGCAATTCATAGCGTCTAGTGCATTAGCTCTCAACTCGGGGGAGTGTAATCGTATTTGCATTATAAATTTGTTCCTTTATATAATGGGTTTGTGGAACCATCAACGAATATGCATACATTTAACAGGTGAATTGTGTGAATTTATTATTTATTGTAAGGATCTGATAAAAGGCATCGTATATTCTCTGATTGGCCCAGGTTTATGTGAGTGGAAATAGAATATAGAACCTAATAATCAGAGAGGAATATAGAAGTTAACGACGAAGAGATAAATAACCACTCAAGTCAATTGTTCCACTTTAAATATGCTTGAAAATACTGTGAGTTTTTATCATTCGGAGCGTGAAATGTAATCAGATAAAATTAAATGGAGTGTAATTTTAGTACAAAGCAAGAAAAGCCACGACTGGTCTGCATGTGTTTTGTGTTTCTTTATCCAAACGACGAAGAACGAAAGTATCCGATATCACGCGAAGGATAAGAACTAAAAATGGATTGGCCTCACATTGAGAAGAAGAGATGGCAAATGGACTAGTAAGGTTTTATAGTGGATGTCGCCTTTGGATGACAAATTATTGGTCGACTATTCACCTAGTGGAAACATGAACTATGTGTAGTAGCTGGTCCGGAATGAATGTAAGTAGCTGGAGGTCGGCCATTTTGGCATTTATTGAAAGAGGCTTATATCAAGCAGTGGAATGATAAAGGCTGATGATAATGACGAAGCTAATAATTTACCTACTACGGTTTATCTTACGACTTGCGCCATTAGGATCTGTCTGTATGTGGCACAGTAGCTGTTCAATCGGCTTTTCTAAATTTGGTACAATGTATAAACGGAATTTATAAGCATTATAAATAAAATATGCAAGCGTATTTCACAACAGCGATAAAATATAAATGTTGTATATGAAATATTGATGCTCGCAACTACAAATAAACTATACATGCATGCTCACGCATAATATGCTCCGTGCACGCAAACGCCTCGCATATTCACACTTTATTCTATTGTCACGTCATGTTTATAAATTAAGCGTCGCATACACCATAAATATAATTATAAGTGACGTCGATATGCAGTAAAGTGGAGATTCACAAAAGATATAAAAAACTATCTTGGCTCCGGCTGCGTATGCGTGGACTATTTAAGTATAAGACTAAACTTTTCCCTTTTTAATATTATATCCGCATAAAGGTACCTCACCGTCAGCCGTCTACAGGCCACACACACAGTGTGAAACTCTACAGTATAGCAGCTGTCACTTTACGCCGGTATTCTGTAAGCTAGAGGAGATCAATTAAGGAGCAATTTGAAACATCTATATGTTTTATTTTTTATATTAAATAAATTTATTTATTAACAATTACAGTTCAGTGTACATGCATATATCTATTTAATGAAAAAAACCTTAGTTTTTTGCACGTGATAAATATGCAGACTGAAGCGATCTTCTACCTAACAATATTAAATGGCGTAGGCTTCATGCGTTCTTAAAAAAAATTGTTCAAAAGAAGTCCACAAATCAAACCTAAAAAGTGTGTGCTTTAGACCACACAACTGAAGTTTTACTAGAATAAACAATTAATGATATTAACACCACTATAAATTGGTTACTAAATGTAAAATAAATAAAAATCTTTGTGCATCTACTGTAATACATCAAGGTGTCTTAAGTAGTTATATGTTATGGACGTAAACAATTTCATAGCGGTAGACCTGCCCAATGCCATTCGCATAACTAAGGCCGCTGGCCCAAGGCAGGCTGCGGTCGACGGACCCGCAGTCGTTTTACAGGCGGTTATCACGGTGTTATCCTCAGAATGTAGGATTGCGTGCGTAATTAATATTGTTACGCGCTGGGACGACCCTCACCTACGTCACGTAAGCGCACGTACGTGAAATTAATTAGGAAACTTAAGTATCGGCGTCCAGGTGACGCCTGGGGATTTTATCAGGGAATTGGACCGATGGGAAGTTCAAAAACTGTGCACCACGCGACAACACGCGTAACTGATGCTTCTGGATTATTATCGTCGTCATCATCATCAACAACAACAAAAACCAGAAGATGTCCATTGATGGACGTACCTAAGCCTTCCAGAATGAGCGCTATAGGTCACAGTTATAAGCTTGCATTCAGCTGTTTATGCTAGGATTATGTCGTTTATTCTCGTACTCGTGTGGATAATGTATCTTGCGAATTATTGTAGACTCCTAAATATTATATTTACAAGCTGAAGATATATCCACCTTAAGCATAACCATCACTTCGTGTCATTATACGATAAAGTTCCGAGTTCAAGGCCAGGTCAGATCAAAAAATAGTTATCAGGATATTTCTATGACTATTATGTAAAAAGTCAAAACTTGGTGGTTTTACAGCTCCCTGATTTCTCTCAATTCATCTTGGACTGTAGTGCCTTATCAGAATAGAGGAAATGAGGGAAAAGAGTGCCTTTTGTATTGTGTGCACACTTATACCTATATGTATTAAAATATGTATCGTGCAGAAAAGCTAGTCTTTACGAAAATGGCCGTCGTAACCCTAATTTAGAGATCGTTGGATCAGCCGACACTACCTCATAAAATAGCTATTCGATGTAAATTACGGGTTTCATAATGTGTCTCAGTTAACGTCATGCCTATTGTATCGTTAATAATGGACATTTTTAACGTAATTACTTAATTTGACGTTACGAAGTGTCTTATTTATATAAGTACAATACTTATTGAAAGTAAAACTTTACTTTTACTTAACCACATGTTACGGTCTCGTTTACTTGGTTACTTGTAAGTTATTGAGAAACGTTTACTTTTGTTGGATAAACAACGAGGTACCGCAACAGGTGGTGTGTATAAAACCAAACATAATGATATATTTAAAAACTGTAGTCATTAAATTGCATATGCTTTTAAAGGGTTTTACTCGCTTGCGTCAGGAGGTCAATGTTTTTTCAGCTTATTTATTTTTTCTTTAAATATTAGGGGAAAGCGAGCAGTCGTAGCCAGTTTCTTGATTCGACTTGATAGACTACACAGATAGGTACGTTGCCCTCCTTCCGCGACCCTCCTCTATGGGTTACTGGCTACTTACCGGCACGAGACGTGACAGCATAGCTGTCACAACTCCGTTATCCTGTAAGCGAGAGGTACCTCCCAGGTCATACCAACTCAATTCGGCTGCATGAATGCATGAAGATTTCCATATTCCCGGCTACAGCCTGAATGGATAGAAGGATTTTATCGTATGATGTGTCTGATGTTTTCTTGATATTTTGAGTATTAGAACTTGAAATATTTCAATGTTTAAATATTATGCCTTTTGTTCTGAATAAAATATGTTAATTTCTCATTTATTACATTTTTAAGAAAGTGTTAAAGGACGAGTCCTAATATGAGTAGATGTTATTATATAAAAGATATAATGCTTATATACGACAAGCATTTATGCAATAACGAAATTGTCAAACTAGCACAATTATTATGATAAGGGTTGTCCTTGTCAATGACGATTTTGTCGACGCTGCATGCTCCAGGAAGGAGGAAAATCTTAGAAACAAAGGTGTAGCACATTTCCTTACGAGACGCCCGAGTCTCTAATGACATATAACTCCAGTCGTATATGTTTGACGACCGGCTGGCGGAGTAAATTGAGCCAGCCAACCAGAGATGAGAAAGATATTTATCTATTTACTTCTATAATAAAAATCTTAAATATATAATACTAGCGGACGCTCGAAGCTTCGTTTACGTTAATCCGTTTTATTGCCGCAGTCGGTTAAAAAGCCTATAGCCTATAGCCTTCCTCGCTAAATGGACTAACTAATACTGAAAGAATTTTTCAAATCAGGCCAGTAGTTTCAGAG
>LUGF01040297.1:51083-105490 GCA_001625245.1 Calycopis cecrops
TTGAAAAATCCCAGTAACAATTTTTGGTCCGACCCGGGATTCGAACCCGGGACCTCACGTCTGTGGTTGAACACGCTTACCACTAGACCACGAGGCAGTCATCACGAGGCAATTATCAAAAGTTTAAATGCTGTCCAAACCCAACACTTGGTATGTTGCTATACGAAACCAGACACAATACACAATAATATTACGGAAGGAATTATTCAAATCTGAATAATTGTTAACATGTATTCGTAGAGTTCCACCATTGTAGGTTGTTGAATAGAAATAGGACGGCGAATGTCAGTATTGTTTAAATACTCAAATAGTAATTAGGTACGGTCCTGTAACCTGGAATGTACAATGAAATTGTTGGATTTATTATTAATCATTTTGAATTAGTGAGAAAGATCATTATCGTCAGGACAGGAAGTAAACAAGTAATCGATGCACATCATTCTTAAGAATATCTTTTTAATTTTTTAAATAAATATTTTAATAAAATAATTAAAATAAATAATACAATATTTTATTGTTAACTTACTAGTTAACATAGCCATAAATAAATAATCAGATAGATACGCACAATGCTCAATTCTCCGGTGGATACGCACACCTGAAATATTTTATAATTTAATCGTAGTATTATATTTGACATTCTTCTTTCGCACTTTATTATTATAAATATAAATATAATGTATATATTTTTTGCTTATTTTTGATTGACATATTAAATAAGCATTTTTTATTCCTCATTTTATTAAATTTTATTTAATAACGTGACTTTTCGAAATCTAATATCATTAATTGTGACTTTTCCAAACCAATGATTGTATTTCATTTAACCAATATTTTTATAGACATGTTACGTAATTATTAATTATTATTATTAATGCTGTGTACACCTGTAGTTGACATACAAATGTTTACATGACTTTAAAATCTGTGCCTATTGTAAAATGTTAATTTTGTAGGTAATTGTTATGGGTGTATCAATAAAAAAATTAAAGTTTCACTTCTTTACAAGACGACAAATCTTTAGTCATTTGTTTAGCTAAATCCATCAATATTACGCCAGTAGCGCTACAGACTGCTTAAAACATAAGTACACCAGTACTACACTAAAATGTATAACTCTCTCTTTGATGTAGCTTAGAAATTGTGTCAAGTTACCATTGAATGAAAATATATCAAAAACTATAATTTCACGAAACGAGAGCTCGTTATATTTGGAGTTTAGTTGTTGACATCACTCCAAACGAATTTTGTTCAAAACCAATCTATTCCATATTTTTAATTGACATAAAAATATAATATCATCGTCAAAAATTGGTAGATATACAATTAAAATGAAAAAGAATATCAAACGAATGTCACTCAAAATGGTTGTTACAACAAATTTGAGTGCAGCAAAACTTTTCAATTGGCACAAAGTTCTGCTACCGAGCGCCTGATCAAATTATTACCATGTTGCGGCACCGACGTTGAAGTTATACATGTCTTAATCACAGAAAGCCTTATGTGCACTTTTTGAGGTATTCCCTACCTTATCAACAGGCTTTAGAGCTCTGTGGATCCAGTCTCCTTCAGGCCTTTTGATTTTCCGCACGTTAAGACTTGCGTGTCTTAGCGCTGAGTTGACAAGAATGATTATAGACTGACTATGTGTGGGAACTTCTTAATAAGTCTTCACAACATTTGCATCAACATCGTGATATTAGTCTTCCTTCCTTGAAATGTATACTAACTACGCCTTCATTCGTGTTTCCTTACGTATTTTGGTTGTGAGCTTTACGTTCTTAAATTATTTCATTATATATATTTGAAAATATTTTGATGTGTAATAAGTTCATTTTTATAAGTCAAGTTCATAGTATGAGACTAAAGTCTGATCGAAATCGAAAGAATTTCGTATTTTTCCTAATATTACGTCCCTCATGTCATACAAGGTTAATATTTAGAAGACACCTGGGTTACATTTAATTTACATGCTTAAACACTGCAATATCTCAATCGGATCATATTATGTCTTACATTTTTGGTCTGACCCGGAAGTCAAACCCGGGCCTCGCGGAACAAAAACAATCTTGAGCGATAAACAATAGTTCGAGTTATTGAATATATAATAAGAACATGTATCTGTCTTGCTACATAAGTATATTGGAACCTAATGGGTATTTAATAAGAAGATATAGACTTGTTATATCGTTTAAGGTTATTAATATTATCGTTTATTTTTATTTTATTTTAATTCCAATAATTAAGGAGTAAGGTATAATATCTACAAAGTATGTACATTTCATTTTCAAATAAATATTTACATATTAAAACATTCGAACAAGAGTGACAATAGAGACACTACAATATGATACCTACATAGAACACAATAATATTTTTGCTCACCTATAACATTTCCAATAAAAAGAGCCTGAAAAACGTCCGTTTTCACAACAATAAATAAATCCATATTGTTCGTTCCATTGTGATATTCACGATACATAATCAAAAGCAGCAAAAAAACACATAACGGGGTAGAACGTTTTCTCGTCCGAGCCACGGGTCATCAGTCAAGCGGAGTGGATGCCACTTGACTGCGCAGACACAAGGGGATTGTGACCCTCAATGCGCTTTTACTTTATGAATTTATAGTTCGCCACGTTTCGCTCGTCATTTGTCATGCCAATGTCACAATGAGAGTTTTGAATTTGAATCGCCACCGACGCTTCCCCGACACGGTCAGGGGGCATCTAATGCGATTGAACGGAAACGGTGAAATATAACACTCATATATTTAAGTGAAACTCCCATTCATATAAAATGGATTGCGAGATATTGATGTTTATTCAACAGATTCTAGTATTTTTTAACTATCCAGATATTGAAAATCCTTAAATATCTGGATAGTTAAAAAAAGGCTTGAACTTTTTGATTCTTGAGTCTTGAAACATGTTTTATATTGTCTAAGTGCAATAGATTAAATTATATTAAATATTTATTAGCCTCCGTTCTCGTGAGCAAAACTGATCAAATCAGTAAAATAAACGAATATGAAAAACCAGAGAGTGGGAGATATAATATGATGTAAGAAGTCTGAAGTAGTAATATGCTGTAGTGGACGGACACAACTGCAGTCAACTGTAGCACGCATTACGTTGCCGTAAAGTGACAACTATGCTGTAGAATTTTGTGCTTTTTGTTAGTTCCCGGTGGCTATTTAGAGGGGAGTACAAGTAGTGTGACACATCTGCACAATTATTAGGATGTTTCTAGGTCATAAATGCGCGCCGACTGCCCGTTTCCCCCTTAAACTTAAAAATAATTGTATATTTACGAGGGGTTCAATTATAACAATATATTAAAAAGCGTATAGTCGCCAGTAATAAAGAGGAACGTAGTAACGACCAATGCAAATAAAGTATGATATATTAAATTAACAGTAAATACACATCAAATTAATGTAGCATTAATAAACCATTCCCAAAACTAGCTTTATCTGAACCGAAGAAATCTTCCAATCTCAATATGGACCGTTGTTAGTGAATAAACGGCTCCACTAAATGACGACTGTTAGAGAACGTGAAAATTAGTCGCTTCCTTTTGGGAAATAAAAGAATAAAAACCAGAAAAGCCAACAGAGAGAGCCAACTTCTAAAAAGATTTCTATGTACTTTCGCCTCGAGGGATCGCCAAGATCGATGAGCTATTAGTCATTCATAAAACGAGACTAAACATTATCCAAGCCCTGCCGAGGATTGAACTCGTAATCTGCATTTCGTTAATTAACAAAAAACTTCTTATTAAAACGTTAATAGATTTTGATAATTTGGAGCTGTTAAATAATGACAATTCTGGCAAAATATATAAGCACATACATATACCATTGCATGTACTTGTAAAGGTAAGTCTATAATAACAGCTGTGCTGTCGCGTTTCGTGAGGTATGTAAGTAGCCAGTGGCCAATGGAGGTGGGAGGATAAAGAAGGGCAGCGCATCTATATAGCCTCTATGCGGATGTTTGTGGGCGTCGGTAGTCATGAAAATGTCTCCGACTGCTCGTTTGCCCTCCTGTATCATAAAAAAAAAGGAAATTAAAGACTTAGGTCGACAAAAAATAGAAACAAGCGATGAAAAATGTTATACATTTCTGAATTACATACGGAGTTTACGAAAAAACAACACAAAAAATCATTCCATCTCATTTTAATTCCAATTTTGTCTCGTTCTAATTAGTAGTATGCATGTAGGTAAAACATATTTTCTCATTCTGTATTCCAGGTCACCATCCTAAAGAGCCACGACCTCCATAAACAAGTGTACTTCAACTTGGAGGCGAATTTTTTGCGACGTTCTTACGTTTCCACAAAGAGATATGAATTTCCTTGCTAATTAAATATGATTTCGCTTTTAACTAGTAGCAGCCCGCAGTTTCATAGTTATACATATAAAGTAGATCCTAAAGGAACCGTTCATTTTTCTATACAAAAAGCCCTGTTAGTTCTTAAACAAAACCATATTTAATTTGCAATGTAATATGCAAGATTATATATTAAGGTAAGGTTTATTTATTATTTTATTATTTTAAGGTAAGGTTGTAATAAAAAAGAAATTAAAGACAGATCGCCCAAAAATAGAAACACGCAATGAAAAATGTTCTACATTTCTGATTAACATGATCAATATAATCTATATCTGTTCCAATTCAACTAAATCCATTAAGTAGATTTTACGTGAAAAATAACGAACATTATTAAATAGGGTTATTTTCTGGTCACCTGCCAAATATTAAAATATGGAAGTAAACATCATTCCAAGAGTGTGTTTTAATTTTTATCGTCAAATTGTAATATTTTGTTAAATAAAAATCGATTTGAAATGGTCCTTAAAATACAGCGATCGTGGTTCATACGCGAAATGTATCGACTTCAAGGTTAGTGACGCCAGCCGAGCGACACTCGCAAGTCATATGCCACGCGGTGACCAAGAAATATTTTTATAACATGGGACAAAGTAATTTTAACTAGTTATTTTTTATTCTTTTTTATTTCATAAATCGAATGTATTATTGATTTTGAACCAAACCTGAAAATTTGGCCGGTGACCAAAAAATAATCCTGTATAATAAATAACTGATGCCAATTGGAAGTTGCCTTTTTTCGGTTGTAACTACAAGTGCCCTTACGGCGTATTAGAACGAAGCAAACACTAGTTGATAGCTGAAAAAGGCCGTGCATAGCAAGATATTACAGTACCATAGCTGTTCAATAAAATTTTCATCTATAAGAAAATACGATAGAATCCATTAAAAACAGTTTAATTGTAATTGAACATACTAAAATATTAACACAAAATACTTAACCCTTACACAATGTACGTTGTATTAAACAGTTTCCCATTCAATTTATAACTTTAAATTTATACAAATTAAGCCATAATTTCGCATGCGGATATGTTAAAGAGCTTCTTGGAATGTTTTGCGAGCGCGGCTCCATCTTCCCGGCACATTAGCTATGATAATTGGAACATTTGCTTTGCGAATGGAATGACATCGGTGTAGCCGGGTTATAATAATGTGCCAGAATAACGCAGGCTTGCGTGTTTACGAACAGATATCTTTTTTATTACGTGCAAAACATCTTAAAGACGCGGCTTTAGGGGAGATTATTTTGTTTGTGTTGTAATATATAACAATTAAACACGACCGAATGTGTACGGAAGTATTATAGATTCGATTATGTAAAATATATAATACCTATTATGTCTTATTATTTAGGGCTGGAGTACACACTAGTTTCTTTACTAAATCAAAATGATAACAGATCATATCAGATAGTCAGACTAGGGTTTGTTTGTTAGTGCCAAAGCTTTTTTAAATATTTTACTTAGTTTCTAATTTATACTAATACACTACCTATATATTCACCCGCGTAAATATCGATCCCGTGGAAAACAGAAAATCATCCCGTGACTAAATACTAAATAATCCTATGTGTTAATCCAAGTTACCCTCTATGTGTGTGCCAAATTTCATGAAAATCGGTTCAGCAGTTTTTGCGAGAAGGAGTAACAAACAAACAAACAAATAAACAAATAAACAAACAAACATACACACTTTCGCATTTATAATATTAGTAGGATTATAAAGAAATATAGTTCATAACTTTGACCGTTTAATACTCTCCGTGTTCCGAAATACTTATCAGTTACTAAAAATTATTTCAGATACAGAAAGCGGCACTATTCAGAAGCACATAAGCTAAATATTATCATTATTGATCAAACCTTATAAAAACGCACACCAAAGTCTGCACGGCTACTTCAAATAAGATTAAAAAATCACTCATTCAACTACGATTCTTACTTCTTTCTACGAAACAACTAACGAAAGAACATTTTAAAATAATACTGAAAACAAAAGCCATTTTAAAAGTCTTTACTTTTCTAAAGATGTAAAATTAAGTTCAACTGAGTGTAAATAAACTCGTCCATTCCGTAAAAAGATATCGGAAGCAAAGGAATTTTCTAGTTTTCTTGGTAAAGCAGAGGGGTTCAGACGTCAACGGGTGACAATAAAATTAGATAAGTGCAGGATAGTTTCGCTTAGGACTCGTCCATCTTGCAGACGAAATCAATCGCAGTAAAACACGACATTGTAGGACCAGAACCGAAATAAGTTCTAAAAATACTCCCACGCCATTTTGAACTGTAAGCGTATTATGATAGAGACGCGATTTATTATGTTGATTTTATAATAACTTGGTTAATGGGGATATCACTTGTCCTCGTAATGACACAGAGTGAGTGGACTTTAAATGGAAACTTAGATGGTTGAGTTACTGATTAATTCCGTCTGTGGGTAAAGTTATACTTTAACCTAATAAAACATAATTAAAATATGTTTCTATTCACACAACAGTTTTAGATGTTAACAGAAATAAACAGACTACATAGATGCAAATATACAGAATAAGTATATATAAATTAGTTATTGAGAAAGATGAATATTTTAAAAATATATAAGCCAAACATTTAATATCTAAAGCCAAAAATGATATTTGATTTACAAACGAACACTTTTATTTTTAATTAAAGTCGGTTAATGCTCCTTTTAAAATTGTTATGTCAAAGTTCTTAACAATAGGGTAAGGGTTTTCAGAACGTGTCTAAAATCTCAGTTATTTTACAGACTATGAATTTCGTTGCGTTGAGTGCGTAGGGGCTGAAAAAATGAAAAACAATAATACAAAAGAGTTTTCAAGTGGTCGGGTGCTGAGGACGCAGTGAATTATTCTCGCGTAAGGTCATTCTCATATGTAACAATAAGTATATAACGGATTAAACATTAAGCAATAAGTTAATTTGTAAGTATAAAAATAAAAATGCCGAGCTTGGGACCAATTTTGCAATGGCTACTTTGATTTAACATTGATTGCTATTTGTGGTTGAACCTTTGCTAAATAAAGGTTTATTTACTAATTTATTTACTTGCTTTTGTGATTTTTAATCTGATATCTAGCAAGGAGGTCTTATTGGAAGAAGTCTATCGCTAGCAGCACTTATATGAGCTCATAATTATAATGATGAAGCAGATTGACAAATATTTTCCTATAGACATCCAAATCACAGAGAATTTGGAAACGTACGCCCATTTTACCAACGCATGGTCAACCTGAAGGTCTCATAAGCTAGACGATAACTGACTGCAAAACATCACTTACCGCATACGAAAATATATATACTTTTTTAGCGCCGGCTTGATTTGACTCAAATGTAACAACAACAAAATTCTTGGCAAAAGACGTAGCTTTAGATGTGTCGTCCAAACAAAATCAATAAGGTGCCAATGCACTAATGCCTTCAACACTTACGCGTAAATGGACTGATAAAGATAACGAATCCAACAAATAATTTGAATGCGTTTTATTTTCTCCATTAAAAATCCAAAAATATAAATATCTGGTTATATTACCACAACGTTAATGTACGTGTCGAAAAATGAAATTGATTTCGCCCCCGCTTCCGACTGCGTGCCGTATCAGCCAGCTTCGAGTGGATAGGGGAGGCTGCGCTTATAACTAGGGAAGAGCTGCCGGAGATGTTTATTTAATGGGGTACCCATAGACAGTCTAATGGGGATTCGCACCACTACACGTATCTTCCATCGACAACACGAAAATTATTTCGCAGCGCCAACTCATAATAGACAACGATATGTTTGATATAATTGACTATGGGGTGTTTGTGTATGGGATTTATTTGAAAGGTTTTGAAATTACGTCCATTACCACCCCTGTTTTGCTATGCGCGTCGCTATACAAGATTTTACGATGGCAGTGAAATGAGATTTAATATTTAGATGCTTTTGCATCAAAGTAGTGCAAGTTAGCTTAAAAAGTAGTTGGGTATAATCATAATATATAAATTTAAGAAAAAAATAATAAGGTAGAATTTGAGTGAGGTAAACCATGAATTATTCGATATCACACCGAGAATAACCTCTTTGAAGTGGCAATAAGTTGGTCACACTCGAGAGCACACAGTAGACGTTTTCAGATTATTGTATTGTTTACCATTCACTGGTATCTACGTGTAGCAGCCGATCCAGGATGGACGTATATACGACGACGACGACGACGACGATAGATCTTGAAGATCATTGAAAAGACTCACATCCAGCAGTAAAACGATAACGTCTGTTTGTGAAAATGATAATAGAAAGTTGGGAATTTTCTGAATCTTATATTCTATAATGATATAATCATCATTGAGAAAAAGAGATTGACGATGTAAATGAGATTGTAAAGTCAAAACCGTGTGACACAGGAAGAAAAATGCACGGTCGTTCATTGATAGCGATATGTTTTAGAGGTTAATGCGATAGCAGAGAATCAATTGTATTAGACTCTATTTCCCACGTTAGGCAGAGTATGGATTTGCTAGTAATGATGACTAACAAACATTCACCGTGTAGAAATTCAATATTCTAAAACGGCAAAAAACTAAAACCGATATCAGGCAATAAAGCAGCTCCTTACGCTAAGTATCGTGTGCGGTATCGCTATCAATTAAATGGGCCTGCACAATGACATTATGTGTATAAATTGTGTTTATGTGTGGTCATGACACACGACATGGCCACTTCCGTGACGCGTGCAAATTAGGTTGTTGGCTCCGGCGCAAATTCGACAAGTCACACAACAGTCGACGTAGCATGCCAATGTCCTAGCATGCGTCTTTGTAATTAGCGCATATTAGAAATATTAATGAGGTTACTAAGATTTTTTTGTATACATTATGGAGCGGGCAGTTGGAATCACTTTGTCAAGATTTTATTTTGGATACAACGAAAAGGCATCAGATCACGATATCATAGTTAACAGATTTATGTTTTCTGTACAATAATTAGAAATGAAAATTTATAGCGATTAAATCGTTATAAATTTAATTTTTATATTTACTCGCTGTGCCCCGAGTTTATAAACAGCGCAAGCACAATTTAGGGATAATAATGAGTGGTTCAATTATGTGATTGCAGGCTGTATTCATAATATTATTTTTATAATATTACTGGAATTAGTAAGATATAACGGTATATAGACAGACGTAGTCACAAAAAGACTTTCAAGTCGAGAAAGCGTAAACACTTTTAGGCGGCGATATTACGACAATATTTCCATACGAATCACAGAATGATGATTTCTCAAATAAAACGCCAGATCGCGATTTGAATCTCAAAGGCAAAAAGTGCTGGAGTTTTCGATATTATATCATTAAATCTTTGGTACACCGAGGTTTCTCTCCCCACGGGGCAGTCAGGTAGAGCGTTTAAATCAAGCTAATATGACGTTCGGTGCGTCGGTGTATATTGCACGAGTAATTCGTAAGGCGCTCGGATTATTATCCGAATGGGCCCTCTGACGATTGTACACAGTGACAGTTGTACAATGGGGCCCGTGCCCCGAAGCGAGATATTTCCAGCGAAAAACCAATGTTTTTGTTCGGGAATTTTTTATGCGAGTTGTTTCTTATTCACATCATGTTTTGATCGTTTTCCCGTTTTGAATATTTTTATCTTTCACAGATATAAAATACGTCTATTTATTTTGTATTCCCGCGAAGTCTCGGGGTACTTAAATATGTGTGTCGGCATGAGACACTCGCATTCATCTTGAGACGAAACACAATTTTTATGAAAGAAAACATCGATTGTTATAATTTCCCTCTATTTGGTACGGCTTATATTTAGGCTCGTTTTTGTCCAAATTTGTCTCAAATGCTGCAATCTTACTATTCATCTGATAATATATAGATAGGCTAATCAAATACTATTATATTATTCTATTAACGCTAGAATAACATGTTAACTGTACTAATGCCCTTATTAATCTGTAGTATTTGTATTCTCTTTGGTACTAATCCCTAATGAATCGTATATATAATCTTCTATTCTAAATAAATACTTAATGTAACGTAAAAGTAAAACCCATAATGTTAAAATCCACTATATCTTAGCTAAAAAATCTTACAACTAATTACAAAATAAGAAACATTTTCAACGAATTCACTCCAGATACTGTAATAAATTAAATGTGCCATTCCAAATATTTTGAGATGTTATTTAATCAGAACGAAAGCACGGAAGCCGTGCTCTTTATAGACGAGAGAGCGATAAGGCACGGAGAGTGCGTAATGACGATCGTATCGTCATATAAAAACGACTTTACAGCACCTCCTTTTTAATCTCCTTGTTCCATAATAGCAGGCAACATCGAGGGTTGTGTTTAACTGCAATGACGTGTTATCGTGACGTGTGAATGTGTGTGTCTGTTATATATGAGGGCTTGTTTATACAACACGACAACAACAATATACACATACATGTCAAATCTCCTGAGAAAATGGATATATGCAATATGTGTTTGGACACAACTATTTATTAACAGTCTCTTAATTACCGTTATTATTATATCACACGTGATAAGCGAGCAGTTGGATATCCATATCCTGTAGTGCAGGGTTTCTGAAAGTGGGGTCCACAGACCCACTGGAGGTCTGTGCCATAAGTGTCAGGGGACCGGGATAGCTCGGTTAAACCTTAACCTTAACAATCTTGTGTACCTACATACAGTGATTTTTAAATTAATACTACTAAAATCCTCTTTGACAGGGGTCCGCGGAGCTTATAAATTCTGGAAAGGGGTCCGTGATTGCAAACGGGTTACTTAAACCCTGCTGCAAAGGTTATGCGTTTCTGTTCTTCCCCAGTTTTGACAACTTTTCTTTTAGTTTACAACTCGAATGGTCATTATTCCGTAATCAAATTCTCGAGTGATCCCCAATCCATTTAAATTAGTACATAATATAGTATATTATAAAAATAAAACCCTTTTTATTTTTTATGTAATAAAAGATAGTACATATAATGTATTAAATATAAGGGTTAGGATTTGAATTAGCATTTTTTTTTATGTTAATTTAACGCTTATCCTAATTTATATAAAAACGTGTCTTTGATAGCTTTCATCATCACTCTCCGCCTTTATTTATTCACAGACTTCTTTTTTCTTTATTTTTTCAACAGATAAACGAGCATTAGGAACCATTTTTACGACTAACAACGCATCACCAGTCATTGGCCACTGGCCACTTACACTCCGCAAACACTTGAGGCACCTTCCGGGCCGTGCAGGCCCAATTCGGCTACATGCGCGCAAGGGGCGTGCCATAACCTTTTTCTGTTGGAAATAAGTTTCCATCGATGAACGTTAAGACTACTGGTGCCTTGTGACGCCCAAAAGAACACGGTCGAAAACTGTAAGTCTTATGTTTACTAGTGTAGTTTAGTAAGTAAATAAAGAAATGAATAAGAATATCTTACTCAGTTTAAGTAGACTCGCGCACGCACTGTGACGTCAAGAGTTATCGCAACCGGCGTGTATGAAGAGATATAAGGATCAGAGTGCCACATACTCTGTACTCTCAGCCTACTCCATATGGGAGCTGACGTGATGATGTGTTGTTGTTAGGGTTACCTAGTCTTATATATATATATATCTCCCTTGTGTTCTAAAAGACTGGACGAATTCTGACAATTTTCTTTATGTGCGTTGAATGGGATTTGAAAATGGTTTAGATTCACAAAACAGCCCGCCAGATAATTTAAGCGTGAAACCGCGGGGCACAGCTCATATTCATCTAAATTTCAAAGATCAAATAATTTAATTATTCTACGTTGAATAACAAAACCAAAGGCCTATTTCAAAAATAATACGAGCGACGCCTTGTGTCAGAAAAGACAATTTAATTACAGCCCTACAAGGCGACATCTTCAAAAAAAGTTGTCAACATATTGTAAAACTTGAAATATTTAATAACCAGCCCAAAGGGCGACCTCTTCAAAAAGAATTGCCAACATTGTAAAACATGAAATAGGTCGCATAACATAAAATATTAATCCTTTGATTATATACACGACGTGTATATGTCGCAGTCGGATTGTATAAACCGCCGTATTACATTACGGCTAGCCATTTAGAAAAACAGGGCCGTTTTGTAATGCGGCGGGTCAATGCTTAGCCGGATCGAATACGGCTAGGTCAAACTCCGCCAGAAAGTGTTCGCCGCTAAACGTTATTCAATATGGCTAGCCGTAATGTAATAAATAGTCCGTGTCATTATTCGCCTCTTTGACAGAATATAGTTCCCAATTTTAACACTCGCGGCGCTCACAACAACAATGGCGTCAAATCATCCTTTTCAGTGCTCCTCACATTGCATCACTGTGCATGAATATGCAAAAAAAATGCTTAAATTGATTTTAATCTTATTTTTTAGCTATTTTTCTATTCTTTTTTTTGTGTCTCATGTACCTATTGCTTATTTATGTTTTATCAGTATGTTCAGGCCCAACTTATTATAGAATTACAATACAGGTTTATTATAGAATTACCAAATTAACAATTATATATAAACAAAGCATAAATAATATATAATTATATAAATTATAATTAAATTAACATTGTGTAGAAACATTTTGCCACTACATACCAAAAAGACTCTAGTATTGTCTATTGTCTATGACAGCTGTCAAATCTGCTTGCATTCTTTTCTCTCTTTGTTCACGGACCACGCATCAAGATGAATTTTTGTACACGTAAACCAACGGCGTTTTGGAAATACAGCCGCAAGAAAAACAACATGGCTTTTATTTGAATCTCTTCAACAAATGACCCAAGCAATTCCAGCCGTAGACAGAACACAGTATGTGGAGCATTGAATAAACTTGTTTCTATTCTATTCTATTCTATTCTAAATAAGGAAAATGTCTCACTAGATTGCGATAAAAACATTGATTTAAACAAAGAAAACTTGTTAAATATAATATATGCAGAATCATACTTGGATTGGTTAGGTTATGTTAGACTATGTTTATACACAACGAGCGAGCGAAGCGAGCGATTCCATTGGATTGGCACAATGAGGCTAAACGTGAGCCGCCATTTTGTAGAACGTTTCTCAACGACAATCCGGCTAATTGTTGACCCGCCGCATTACAAAACGGCCCTGTTTTTCTAAATGGCTAGCCGTAATGTAATACAGCGGTTTATACAATCCGACTGCGACATATACATATAATCAAAGTATTAATCTAATATTATCAGGTTACACGAACGAATACGAATATTTTATAATTAATTTACATATTTTTCTCAATTTTAAACTTGAAATGGACTATCCCCTTAAATTATCTGTATCGTGTAGTGTGTCAATTGTGATCAAGCAAAAATCATATCGAGGACTTTTGTTACGTGATGACTGCTTCCACCAAAAACACTCACACCAAAAGTTTATGCAGATTTAGACCCTATTTTCTTCGTAAAAGAGATACCTACTTCCTCAATTGTGTCAGCCCTATTTTTTATAGTATAAGGACGCAAACTAAAAGTCAAAGCCAATTTCATGACTACCGACTCTCATAGACACAGACGCTAAACAACAGATGCGTCGCCCTCCATCATCGTCCGTCCTACATGGGTCACCGGCTACTTACCACACGAAACGCAACAACACAGCTGTCACTTTACGCCGGTGTCGTCTAAGCAAGAAATTGAAAGGAGAGGAACCTCCCCGGTCGTGCCGGCCCAGGCTCCATGCAGGCAGCGTAGCACTACCTCCTACTAAAATACACTCCAACAAAACTAATTCGTATTTTTATCATTCCTCAATAATATCTAAGCGACGGTAACGAAGCGTATGTATGAAGTTGCAAATGGAATCAGTTTCGTAGAGAGCGCTCGGAGTTTTATCTTCCGGATTGCCGGTGGAGAAATGAAAGTATAGAGAAAATGAGAATTGTGCTGAAATTGATTTTGCCTGTGGCCCAGGACGGTACGACCTAACATTACCTATTTCATTTCAAAATTGTCTGTCAGTAAATGATAGCTTGTTATGCCCGCCCTCGGTTTGGCTGTTTTAGTTGTTCGAAAGTTTGGATTGTAATTGATGTGAACTTCAGTTATGAATTTGTTGGTTTGATTTATTTAAATATACTAAACACATTGTGTTAGTAAATAATTTTCTCTTTAATTAACTATTTCAGAAGGAGGGTAAGGTTTTTCAAGCGTATATATATACGGTATAGATATGTACTCGTATTACATTATGTAGGGTTAGGTTTTAGGTTATATTCCCTGCTTTAATCTTTTTTCTACTGGATTTTGAATGAGCTGTCGTTAGATTTGTCCAGGCAAGTTACAATTATGTATATTAAAATATATTTTAATTAATCGTTTTCTTTGTATTACCATATAATTTTAAATATATTTTTTAATAATACCTATTATAATCTCTTAAATTGGCCCGATTATTGCTTATTAGAGTAAAATATTTTAACGGAAATTAGAATTTATTTTATTAAAACGGACGAACTGATTAATTAATTTTATTTATCGAGACGTCTGATCCCCATAAACATCTGCTCCACTTAGTGTTGAATTATTATTTTTTTTAATTAATTTTTACTTATAATTATTTCATTTTATTCAATTAGTTTTTACCATAATGAGGGCATTAGCCATCCTAGTAATATTCGAATGAGACCCTAAGAATATCATCAGTGAAAAAAAGATTAAGTTATTGTAATAATATTGTCGTGAGTTAAGGGTGAAAACCAACTACACATGCTGTAAACGGCAGCGGATTCATGAACTTAGGTAGGGTCGGAGGTTTGACGGTTGGAGGAGAATAGCTTGAACCCCCAACCCTTCATCTCTTAGTGGATCCGCCACTGTGTCCAAAGAGGCAAGCCTATAACCTAATGAATTTAGTTGATTGTAAGTTTACCATTACTACAATATAGTAAAATCAAACCATTGGACCATTGGTTGGCTTAATAAACGCTGCATGGTTTTGAAGTATATCAGATGTTGACTTTGAAAATTAAAATAATCAAGTACCACAAAGAGAGTAACATTCAAAGAACAATAACTAGAATAAATATCAAATCTAATAAACGAAATTCGACTGGTTTAAACTAGGAGCAATATTTCTTCGACATTATCAATATCGGTACAGCCATATATCAAATGTAAGCGGAACGAAAGTGGCGCGTTCCGATATTACACTTGCTGCGCGATAAAGGCCTGTTGAAATGATAAGAATTCAAGTGTTAGTAACATTTGAGATGTTCGAAGGGAAGAAGGCAGTTTACCTTCGTACTGCCTCATACTCAAGTACTGCCATTGTACATTGTTACAGAACTCGGTCGAAACGATCAGGGAAGTACCTCACACTCGCATAATACCCCCGCTAAGTGACAGCTATGTCACGCGTTTTGTGCAAATCTATATATTCAATAAATTGAATAAAATTAAATTATTCTATGAATTTAATAAAATTTATAAATTCAATATTTTTAATGTAGAATTGCATATTATGAGGGTATATATAATAACCTATACCACCATAACCAGGAGTAGAACTCGCGACCTGTGGCGTAACGTGCGAGGCATATTTAGTTTAAGTTACCTCCGTAAAAATTACGCTTTTTTTGTCATATGTACCCATTTAGTTTAAGTTACCTCCGCAAAAATTACGTTATTTTTGTACGAGTGCTACGCTGCATGGATGCATGTAGCCGAATTGGGCCGGCCTAGCCGGGGAGGTCCTTCTCGTTTACCCGAAACCGTTGTAAAATGATAGCTGTGCTTGTCGCGTTTCGAGCGATGTGGCCCATGGAGAAAAGAGGAGGAAGGAGGGCAACGTATCTGCATAACATCATCAACATCTATGCTGATGTCTATGGGCGTCGCGTCGGTTCTGATGAAAATGGCTCTGATTTCTCGTTTCTCTCCTATACCATAAAAAAATAACAAAAAAATAAAATGCATTGGACGTCAGTTGGCAGGCCTCGACAGGCTTTTGAATGCGTGATGATGTGTGTTTCCTAATGTGTGTATTGGACACAATAGGTTATGTAAAGATTTAAGTACTGATGTATCCGATATCACGTAAATAATAAGTTTGATGAGAATAGATTGGGCTGGTCACACATTTGAAAGAAAATATGGCATGGACCTGTAAAATTCTAGGGCTGCGATTAAAAAATCTAAGCATCTCTATCTATCCGGTGAGAACCAAGTCTCTTTATCGTAACATGTTCTAGATGTACGCGATCGGCGCTTGTTATGTTCAGCAGTTGCTCAGTGGAAATTGACGTAATAGACCTCCTGGTTTTTTCAGAAGAAAACATTGCCCCACGGGAACCCTTGCCTCTCGAGACAACTAAACGACCTAATCACAGGCATATAACCGGACACGGTCACTATAACAGGAATCTTTTACTATAGATGTCACGGACAGACCTCTATGCAGGGCTCGCTTAGAGGAAGAGGAAGCAGCAGCTCACGTGCTAATGGACTGCATAGATGTAGCATCACAACGAACGTCCTGTCTAGGAAACCCGGAAACGCACCAGAGGCCAGACCCAAAATCAAGAAGTTATTTACCTTCCTGATGAAGCCAAATCGGAAATAAGATGTGAGAAGGATGAAAAAAAATCAAAATAGCAAACAGCATCGAGTTGCGGAAATAGCACGAGCACCAAGTAATCAACCAAGTAGATACCTTCTGGCTTGTCTCCTGCGATTAAACGAAAACTCATATTCTTCAACGTCTTCCAAAACATAGGTTTGAACCGCAGACGAATCGATCCTAGACAAAATAATTTATAATTGAACACTAAACAAACGGCCATAAACAAATATATTACAGGCCATAGTTTGTGAATGTTAAACAACGGGCCGACCGCAGTTTGTGGTCCGATTCGTTTTATTACAATAATAATATTTCAATTATTTGTCAGATTCGCAACTAGATAATTTAGAATAATGGTTAGTAATTATTTTGAAATGCCCACATTTCTGCTTATATTATCATGGGATATTATTATTGTTATTTGCATACATTATATGTCCAATATCTATATTCAAATGGGGAGATTGTCGTCCAGTAAGCTGTGACGTCTTAAAACCTTTCAACGTTTTTTGTTTTTTTTTTTGTCTTACAACGAAAATTGGTTTGAGCTAGATATCATTATTAGCTTAGAGAAATAATACATTTTTAAAAATCGCAAATATAACTTTGTCGTTCATAGAAACGATATGAAAAGACAAGTTATTTTTTTTTCCGGTAAAATACGACCTTTCGGCCGGTTTTTTATTTTTTGTACAAGGAGACAAACGTTACATGATAATCAGGTAACTTCTCCTCCTGTCCTCTCCATTACTCTAACTCCCAAACTGCGCAAAACACAACAACATAGATTCCACTTCACGACGATCGACGCCGACGCGACGGTATCATGCGAGCGAGAGATCTCGCCCTCTGCAACTCATCTGCAAGGCACTATCATTTACTGAAATAACTTTGCCATTACTTATCAACTGTATATAAAAGTATAAGTCAATTATTAAATTAAATGCAGCCAATATAAATTAAATTTGTTTTCTAAGATCTGAATAATCTTTATAAAATATCTAATATACCTACTATCTTAAAACAACACGGCAATAACTATGGCATTAATAATTCACAACTTTAATCCTGTTGCCAAATCTGACACAAAACATCCTACAGCTACAGGTAAACTGGTGCGTACCAGTTTATTCTCTAGGTACTTCCATTCCTGACGCCAACGTACAGACGAAGTATTTTTATATTATTACATAGATTAAACTACGCTGTTGTAATATTCGTTGTTGCTTTGTCGATAGGTTTAAAACTCTATACAGCGTTATCAGTTGTATTTGTTATTGATAATGAGGTAACGGATAAGCTTGCATAATGGACGTGCTATCTTAGTCATTCGTCTGTTCCAAACTGGCGACGGGCGAGATGGGCTAAGTCACGAAAGGTTTTCTTATAGGTAGGTATAGAATAGGGGTAACGAACTATACAATCCATTTTGTGATGTTGGTTAATAGTTACGCAGAAGCGTTACCCTCCGTCAATACATCCAATTGGGTCATTACTCATTCGTCACCTACAAACCGCACGAAACGAAGCATAGCCATATGTTTTAAGACGATATATGAGCGAGAGATACCTTTCTAGTTGTGCCAAAAAATGAACTGAGAAGCGACGAGATATAAAATTAAATAGTTTTTTTTTTCATCAAATGTTTAATCACACATATTTTAAAAAGATTCCTAGTAAACATCAGTCAATATCAATCAGAAAATATAGTGGACATATCTCAGGTGAATAAGCAGGCATATCTATGTTGTTTTAATCCTTTATCATCATGATCATTGATCGGATCACTGACTAGCGTCCTTCAACACCAAGACTACCGAACTCCCACTACATGCATCCACAGCGTGAACAAGCCTTAATACAATTTTTGATAATATTAAGTTTTATCTGTGTACAATAACTAATAAATAAATAATAAATGACAAACATAAGGACAATCAAACTTTACTTATTCATAACACTATTATTATATATCCTATTTTATATTCACCACCGCTAGGCGTTGGTAATGGTCCCTGATTTCCGCGGCGTTTCGCTCAACTTGCAATTGCACAGTTGTAACTTGTAAGTGGTTTCCATTGACCATGCCTAAGGCCTTATTCTCGAGTTCCCGTTAGCCCGTCATCGTTCAAAAGTGATAGATTACATGATTATGCATAGCCCTTATTCTTCTTGTAAAATCACCGATGTTACAAGAATAGTCGTCTGTAATAAATATCATGTAAGTGGGACTTACCTATGTACACACGTAAACTTTAAAACAACTGATCTGCTTCCGAACCTATACTAGGTGTTGTATGTTGTTGAAAAATAAGAAATGCTCGAGATATGTCGTTATTGAACCGAATTGGCTTTACACTCGTTCCTCTGATACTCCAATACCTATTATTAATCTTGGTGGTGGTGACAATCCTCTTGATATGATTACAGGAAGCCCGAGAAAAATATATCTGAACTGTCTTGGGACTGGCAACCAATATAACGAGATAGGGGATGCTCTAGTCAAAGCGGGAGACAGTACCTATAAGACTGTAGTGTATGAATAAGTCAAGAAAAGAGAGATCAATCTAATGACGCTAACCATCTATACATTTAATCCTATTACAATATGTCAACTGAATAACTAATTAATTATTCAACATCTTAAATTATTGTAAGAAATTAAATAAAAAGTACTTACTAGGTAAGTTAAAATTGTAGGTCTCCAATAATAGTTAGGACACAATCGCTTGAAGGCACGGAAGTTCCCCACGCTGTCCACAAGATCAGCATAGAAAATTACTTTGTTAAGGCTATGAATATTATCCAATACTATGGTTCACTTACTATGCTAAAGATAAGACCACTATTCCCAAATAATGTGATGAGCCATTTGTTCGTATTCTTTACATCGATTGAGCAGTCACAAAGAGGGGAAGGTACTAGTGGCTAGGCTAATAAGGACTTTTATAGTTGTAGTATTTGAGTTATTTAGCCGTACCGTTTAAAATAATTCCACTATTCAGTAATATGGTTCAGTAACTTTCCAGTAGCCTCCCAAGATATTCTCAGTGACTAATATAGTATTTTAACATAATAACCTCAGTAGTATAATATCGTAATAGACCTTCATATCTCGCAGAAACGCCACTAAACAACCCGCAATATTTCTTTAATAATATACTAATAAAGGGAACAGTGCGCTGTCCGTTTCTGTGTGTACACAATATCTCACGGCGATAAGATATTTCAGTACTATGAGTTACTACAGTCCAACTTCGCAGTATTTTCCTTATTCGCTTGTATCTAATCTTTTAGAGCAAGCGGATCACGTCTACTCGTTTGTTTGTTATGACATCCGAGACAGTTGCACTACTTGCATAAGTCATAAAAGCTTTACTTTATTAACAGTAGCAAAAAATCAAAGTTGTTATAAGTTAAATGTATGTCGATGTCTGGAGCGTCGTAACAAATTAGAAATGGGCTAGAAATGGCGGTTTGAAAGTAGGAATTAATTATATTGTATATGACATAAAATTTTTTTTAGTAAGACGACTGCATTGAAATCGAGTTGGACTTCTTGCTTTCATGATACGATAGTTTTGCTGTTGCGTTTCGTGCGGTGTGTAGAGACTGGAAAGAAGAAGGAGGACAACGTATCTCTATGACGGATGCCTGGGCTTATGGCTACTAGTTTGCTTCCAATAGTATAAAAGAAAGATAGATAAAAGTTGTTTCAAAAAGTCCAAACCAGTATTTCTTTCCTTCTGCCACTTTTCCACTAGAAAAAAATAAATATTTTTCTTCATTCAAACTATCAATAATTTACAATTATGAGAAAGAGGCAAATGTGTAATGTTCAAAAATTACGTAAAATTAACTACTTTACTACTAGGTATATTTTTTCAAGGATGTTGTGTACATTAAACAGTGAGTTCGTCTCACTTTTGTCATTCGTTCTTGGACTCCACAGAACAGTGTGTTCAATAAACAAGTATGTAATCAATATAATCAGTATTAGTGGGCGGTGTAACGATGACACATTAATGTTCCGACGCCAGTTTTATGGTCGGGGGATGCGAATTGCACTCTGAGGATACTTGGACTTTATTCCTTTTCAATTTATATACAATTGGGATCCGTTGCGTTAATATTCAATGGACATCAACGCCCCCTTCACTTTTATTGCAAGATGTTTAAGGAGAATTACTTGGTGGTGAATAAGAGAGTAAGTGCAGCAGGAAAGTGAACAGGAATGATGATCACGACCATGCTGATAAAGTACTTTTTTATGGTATAGCCATTTTCATGACTACCGACGCCCGTAGACATCCGCATTGTGATAAACAGATGCGTTGCCCTCCTTCCTCCTCTCACCTCCATGGGCCACCGGCTACTTACACAGCACACGAAAAGCGGCAGCATAGCTGCCACTTTACGTCGGTTTCGTGTAAGCGAGAGGTACCTCCCGGTCGTGCCGGCCCAATTCGACTACATGCATGCACGAAGCGTGGTATTACCTCTTCCTAAAATTCTCTTCCTACATTTATAGTGACAGTCCTATCTTATCTCCTTAACAATGTCTTTGTCTGTAACAATGTCTTTAGTAAACGCGTCGCAGGCATTGATATGACTTTTCCAGTCAAATAACTATTTTATAAAAGAGTAGTTGTAGTTTAGACATAGAGAGTTATATATGACAGAACAATGAAACTATTCATTGCATGCTATTTAATCCAAGCTTCCGCTTCATCCACAGGAAGATCTAACATTCGCTCTCTTTTAACATTTTCGCTAGCATTCGTTTTTTTTAATTGCTTTATTGCAATATTACAATACCGTTCCAATGTATACGATACATTTATTTTGGTAAAAATTTTAAAATAAAATATAAATAAGCCTGACCTGTGTACCCTAATGTTATGGTAAAGTAATCATTTTTTAATAAATTTCTTCCATCTCCTAGCATTCCTTACTCATTCGCTGTTGGAATATTTGAATACTCTTATCCCAATTTAAACTTCTAAATTATTTTATTTATACTTTCGAAAATATAGTTATACTAGCTTCCGCCCGCGGCTTCGCCCGCGTGGATTTCGGACTTCAAATATGATTAAAATTTTTATCTTATTATGTTATTATGATATGAAAGCTATATTACTGTAAAGTTTCATGAAAATCCGTTCAGTAGTTTTTGTGTGAAAGAGTAACAAACATCTTTACAAACTTTCGCGTTTATAATATTAGTAGGATTCTATGCCTATGCTACAGCCACTTCCCGGTCACTATCATAAGATCTATCTGATAGTAAGATAGTGGGATTGTAGGGAAAGATAGTACCTACATGTGCCTAACTTGGAAATGTATGATGTAGACGTTACAAAAATTGTATTGAAAATCGTGTTGGTAAATATTAAGCTTAGACTGCATAAATCTTTTATTTTTTTTAATACGAAACCATAGCTGTCACTTTGCAGTGATATTATGTCGTGTACTTCAACGTACTTGTTACTGTTAGTAGTCACCGGCATAGTTATCTTAAGTCAAGAATGATGTCGAATGTTATATTAAAAAGTTTAAAAATAAACAAGAACTACTTTTCTAAATTGAAAAAAAAAACATAAGAGAAACTAATGCCGAAACTTCGACGCCCTCGCACTCGCCTCACACTTGTATTAAATTTATTTCACGTAAACAACAACTGTTGTGAGCCGAGCGTCCAGTTGTGAGCTTCGATTGCATCGGGCGTTCCCCAGACTCACTTAAAAGTAACGAGGAGCAAGTGGCCAGCATTTAAAATAGTCCTTAGAAGCGTCCGATTGGGGCCCGTCCCCAAGGCTTCTAGCTGATAATAAATTCTCTGTATACGACCAATAATGGCTAAGATCTTAGCTCTTTTCTCATGGATATGGATATCGCCTGATGAACGGGAGGAGAAAAGGAGCGAATAGCATTTGCAGGGAAATTATGTGGATGTCTATGGGTGTATGTAGTTGTCAAAAGGCTTCCACTACTCGGTCACCCTCTTAAATTGTAAAAAAGATGAGAAATATAAGAACATATTTTGTGCACGTGTCCATTTGAATTTTTTTGTAGGGCCATTGTCATCCATAATTGTATTATATTAATTATAATTTTCATAACACATAAATTGATAAATTTCTAGCACAATTTTTTGCGTGAAAACGCAAATTATAGAAATAATCATTATAGTTTATAGTGCCAATAATAATTATGTTCCTCTGAGCAGTCAAATTAGGATAATATTGTGATAGTGTGCAAAAATGAGCTCAAACTGACTTGAATATTTGCTACTGGTAAATCTACATAAATTATTCAGCTGACGTATGCTTAATTATTGAGGAGATATGATTAACGTACGTACAACTAAATTTTAAATGACGCCGCAGAAGTTTGAAGTCGATTAGTCAATCTGGTGAAAATATTACTTGGCTTACAATGTTTTCTGCCACATTTTACTTAATAGTTCGTAAATGCATCACCGAATTAATTATCATCATCTTCACTGGCATATTCAGAAAAGGTGACATCATTATCATTATCAAAATATATTGATTTAAATACCTATTAAATTTTTTCTTCTTTATCATCTTTGTAATCTTCAGCGTCGTTATCATCGTCATAGCTATCTTCATCATTTACTTCTTCATCATCAACTTTAGCGTAGACATCATACTCAACATCTTTTTATCACCTAAGAAGTTTAAGTTCACGCGTAACTCTAAAGCCATAGGTATAGTAATTAAAAGTAAGTAAGTAAAGTATTTATGTGAACTCAACCGTTAATGCGCGGAGATTAAGTGAGTGTTGCCAAGTTTGTTGTAAACAACTATAAGTAGATAAGGCGTTGTTTTAATTCCGTAACACAAAATTAATTAGCATTCCAAACCATTACTTTACTGGGAAGAGTATATTTTTGTATGCTTTTACTTAAGTTGTAATGTTTGTAAGTATGTTTAGGTCAAACATTCCAAGCTGTAAACATAAGTAAAATGAAAATGTATACAAAAATAAGCTTTTACTCTTGTTAGAATACAAGTAATAAATATAAATTATTACCTGTAGGTAATTAATACTTTTTTATTATTTATTGCTTTTAAGGTAAAAATGAAAAATAATTAAAATGAATTTCAGTTATTTTCTTTATTACATACAGATAAAGAAAATAACTGAAAAGAGCATGTTTTCTTAATATTTTTTTTTATGATATTGCTTCTCGCAAACGAGCAGTTGGAGCCATTTTCATGCCTACCGACTCACATACACATCCGCATAAAGGCTATACAAATGTGCTGCCCTCCTTTCTCCTCTCACCTCCATGGGCCACCGGCTACTTACACACCGCACGAAACACGACAGCACAGCTGCAATTTATGCCGGTCTCGTGTAAGCGACAGATACCTCCCCTGTCGTGCCGGCCTAATTCGGCTGCATGCCTACAAGAAATGGGAATTTTATTTTACTTGATTATAGTTTATTAGGACCAATGAGGAATCAGATCCTCTTGATGAGTACAAATGAACATCTGCATTACAGATGTGCCTAAACTGAGTACAGCTGATGCATATAAACATTTGCATTATTGTAATAGAGTTTAGAATAGCCTATCTTACCTTTCTGGGGAGGATCATAAACGAGAACCCTCTCAGCCGTGCTTGCCTAATTCAGCTGCAATGAAGCAATGGCACTATGTCTTAAAAAAATTACGGCAGATAAATTTTGTTTGTTTAGATCATGGAGCTAAAACATGTTTTAGCTCCATGGTTTAGATGCTTCTTAATTAATATTAGATAAAGACTTTTAACTGAGATGGCAGATTTTTTGAAATCATTAATCAATCTATCTTTCGATTAGTCATAATATAAAGTGATTAGTGGATAGGCAAAACGAATAACATCCGTGAATTAGGGATTGAAAAATGAAAGACGAGGGCGAACATACTTACCTACTACATGAGTTATTTAAAATGCTTTTTCATATCGGCAATAATCGTATCTATTTACATTTATTACTTTTATATCAATACCGTCATAAAATAGCTAATTAATTTATTATATTTAATAACATTTTAAGATGTTTCTGTCTTCATTTAATAATACTAAAATTCGAATTCTTGTGTATAGTTTCCGTGGTGTAGCGGTTATCACATCTGCCTAACACGCAGAAGGCCCCCGGTTCGATCCCGGGCGGAAACATAACTTTTTGGTATTCTTATTTATAAGGTATGTTTATTTGTTAACCGAAATATAAGAAAATAATCTTGATTTTTTTTAACGTTTCTTTTTTGTAGCATCATATTATGCTCAAATATTGCTAACTGCTAATAGAATTTCTATACTAAGCTGTCCACCTGACTTCTATTGGTCAGGAGGCAGACCGTAACAAAAAAAATTCGTATAGATGATAATAATAAATAATTGGTAGTGTGTATTCTAGTTTAATGCCACTGCCGGTGGTCATTTTATTTACCATTCGATACCTATTAATACAAGAAATGTATGGTTATGATATCTATCACAATAGTATCTGATATGGTTCAAAAGTCTATTGCGCTGTAAACCATATGAAATAAATAAGCGAATCGCTAGAGTTCCTGATCCCCCATCCCCCAAAATGCTCGGAGACCTCGTTCCAGCTTCCCAAGAGGTAGGTCTAAAAATAAACTCTGATAAGACAAACGTCACGCCCAAAGTTCATGTGATATCTACACCAGTTTACACGAGGAAATTAACTCTTGAAGTTGTTCATCTGTAAGTGTATCAAAGACAAACTGTCCAGTTAAGTAAATCCAACTTCAAGAAAGAGGTTGATCGCCGAATCCAACTCGGATGGGAAACATTTATCAGGCTAAAGTGAATCTTCTCGTGTAAAATACTACAGTGTTTTAAGTCGAATGCTTCCGACCAGAGTGTATTACCAGCGTTTACATACAGCGCCGAGACATGGCCACTAAATATAGGTCTCTTCAATAAGTTCGAGAATCACTCGGTGTGCCTTGGAAAAATGGTTCACGATTTGGAGAGAGATAACTAGTATAACCGATATAGCTCAGAAAGGCAGCAAGCTGAATAGACAGGAGGACGAAGTGTTGGACGGTCCCTTACCTTCATCACTGATGGTTTACTTAAGATCACGGGTAGCCATTGGGCTGTGATCGTGACGGGTGGCGCTTTCTAGGGGAGGCCATATGCTAGACTATACTGGGTTATTTTTTGATCGCCGGCCAAATCTTAAAATAAGAAAGTAAACATCATTCCAAGGGTGTGTTTTAAATTTTATCGTATAATTGTAATATTTTTTAAAATAAAAATCGATTTGAAATGATCCTTAAAAATACATCGAATTGCTGTTCTTACGCGAAATGTATCAACTTCAAGGTCAGTGACGTCGGCATACCGTAAGTCGCGAGTGTGATGCACGTGGTGACCAAGAAATATGTTTTACAACATGGGAAAAAGTAATTGTATCTAATTATTTTTTTACTATTTTTTATTTCAAAAATCTAATGTATTATTGATTCTGAACCAAACCTGAAAATTTGACCGGTGACCAAAAAATAACCCTGTATATGTACAGTAGGGGACGCTGGTGACTTTATTATAGCATAGAGGGGCAAACTTGTAGCCGACGCTCATAGACCGCTTTCAGGTCCATGGACCACCTGACACGAAAAGCGACAGCACAGCTATCACTTAACCCCGGTATCGTGTAATCGAGAGGTAGACAGCGTAGCACTAATTCTCACGTAAGTGATGATGCTAATGAAGAAGAATAAACCAAAAACATTATCTATCTCTAATATACGTTACGTTACCATTACACCGCTGAGATTTTCATTTATTACCAATGATAACGCGGACGACGCGTGAATAATCCGACTATTTTAAAAAGTCAGCGGGTAAAGCGATGGTTTATCTTAGTTTATCGCCGTCATATATTTCCCCGGGAAGTAAGAGTCTTAGACAATAGATTAAATGAGCGCAGCGAGTCTGCGACCCGACTGATAGGTTTATTGTACGCACAGGGCGACTAGAGTTACATTTAACAGATGATAAAAGTTTAATACTTCGTGGCACCTCTTTAATGTTTGATATAAATATTATTTTATGAAAAGGGGAGACTAGCAATCTACACCTTCTAATGGCGATGCAATCGATGTTTACCAGCATGTTCTCAATCAGACGCTACACATATATGTTGCCCACTTACACCACATTCCCCCAATGGGGCAACCAAAAGTAAAAAATCCGGAGAAACCAATTTTAATTGACTAAATTCCTAAATAAATTATCCTAGATAAAAATCTCCTTAACATAGGCGGATAATTATGTGGTCCACATTAGACATTACGAGCCTCGCATGAAACTTGTAGTCATTGTCGATTTAGGTAGCAATTTGCTTACTTTAAGTTTATTATGTTACGCGCATATGCTAGCAATTTCAACCCTTAGTAGTAGAAGGAAAAAGTATTGTGAACAAAAAGCTAAAAAAAAGAATCAATAAACAGCGATAACACCAATTAAAAACAATAATCATCAGCCACAGCGGGATAAAGCATTGTAACTAGTATACTGAGATATACTTAAGACATACTTAAATGTAAAGTACATAAATAGTCTGTGCTTTACACTTAGCCACGCCTGACATTCACTCGGTATTAAAATTATTATTGTGTACCAACCAATTGTGAACAGTCACGGCCCTATTGTATTATAAGAACGTTATAATTATATTATAATGCCCAAGATACATTACAGTCAGCTAATATTTGTGCTTAGGGTTGCGTGTTATTATAAATTAATAAACTTTAACTAGTGTATTTACTAGTGCGAGGAGAATTTTTAGCGCTGCCCCTTGTATTCCTTTTGCCGGATGTATAATTGTATAAGTGCACGACTCTTAAGTTATGTCAGGGTCCCTGGCTCTAATAATAGCACATAATCATCATTAAAGAATAATTTCTGCATTTGTTCTGTTTTGTGTTCAAATGAAACAAAATGTGTGTGCGGGTGGACAACGATGTTTATAGACAATGACACAACTAGAAGTTATGTTGGTATGTCGTCCGTATTGATTAAAGACCGAATTTCATCGTTGGGCCGAAACTGTTAGTTAAAGAAGACTAAAAAATTAGAACATAGAAGATGAAGAGGCATTATTACAGCTTGTAAAGTTCTCTTCTCATATCACTCGTACATATTCTTACGATGCCCAAAAATGTACTTCAAAATGCATAAGAAATGCGTAAAAAAATGTTTTAAGCAAAATCGGTCAAGTTCGAGTAGAATTTTCCAACATCAATTAGTATTTATTGTTATGTCGGCAATAGAAATACATCATCTATAAAAAAATCAACTGCCTATCTAACACTGTTCTTAAATACAGACGGACGAACAGTGGATTCTCATTAACATGGTCCTGTCCCTTTGTATACGGAACCCTAAAAAAATCAAATATAACAAAATTTTGATCTGTATTCAAATTATATTCCGATGACTAATAAAAGGTAAATAGACTAATTTGGAGCCGTGTAAAGTAAAGCTCAATCAATTAGAGGCTGGCAGCCCTACTTGGTCGGTAATACGTAAACACAAGTCGCTAACGAACCGGGCCAGCCCCTGCACAAATTTGCAATTTCGATTGGTCCTGTTTGCGTGTACCCATTGTACTTTCCCTTCATATGAGTTGCGTTAAAAATGCAAATTCGCAAATTGTCTGCCAACTTTGACGCGCCGGTGAAAGTTATTAGATTTGTGTATGATGTGTGCAAGTATTTAACCGTCTGGCTTTATGGTGTCGAATAAAATCGATAAATTCGTATTTCAGTTCCCCGTGTCTTTTTCCAACCAAATAAATGTATATTACGATATGGTTGTTAAGGCTAAAACTGACTGTTGCGAGCACGCACTGTTTCAAAAGTGCCAAAAATATCTGACGCCTATTGGTTTATTTTATAGAATTGTAGACAACAGCGTCACCAGGGTATATCGGCACAATGTCTTAGTTCATATACCCCCATGGTGTACCCAAAAATGCGTCACTTGTTACACCATTAATATGACAAATTATTATTGTATGAACTTGCAATTCATCTATAATAAACATTATATATTTCAAACAACATCAAGATTATAGGTGACGCCTCAATAAAATCACAATGTTGCCGTGAAATGAACGAATGCCAAAAAAATGTAAAAATTGCCAGTCTCGCTGTACTGAAAACTCTCTCGTTTTGCAAGTTTAATAATATTTCAGTTCGCCGTCATACCAACTACGTTTTATTTTATTGCCAACGCACGGTCAACGGGGGACACACTATTATTTCATACAGCCCAGAATGTTCTATTTGGATAAAAGAATTTCAAATCTATGAATGTGCTGTAAGCTTGTACGTCCGCTGTTGCGCGTAGTTTTTACTATTGCATTGTCACATATTGTGTTGGAAATATTGATGTGTTCATACTTACATTGTTAGTTTTTTAGCATTCCTTATCGACAGCAACAAAACATCTTGACATCAATTGCCTCATATTATAGCCAGAGTGCCAAATAAATATACACTTGTCCCAGTTCCTCCACATTAACACGCCGGTTACGAAGACTAAGCACACCTTATCAATCCGCTGATAGTTAGGGTGGCGAGTCATCGTGTGCTCGACTACTCTCACAATTGTAGAAGAAGTAAGCTCCTAAGCGTTAATCAATATCATGTAAGGTCAGGTAAACACTCTATTATCTTAAAGAATTTCAACGATGAGGCAATACCACGAACTTCCGTACATCTGACCTAATAAAATGGAGGTAAGGTTACTGAGAGAAAAATGTGCTTCTAGTTCGCTCTTTAGTTTTTATTGAAGCGAGAAGTCTCTTTAGAGTTCTTTAGGTTGTTTTTCTTCATACTTGTATACTATATAACTCACCAGTTGAATTAATGAAATAATCATATAGGTATTTCCAAAATTAAGCATGTATCTTTAAATGTCATGTATCTTTGTGGAGAAAATAAATAAATTCATTTATTCATTCATTCAATCATTGAAATCTTATAATAATAAATCCTATAAGATTTTTTTATGGTATAAGGGGGCAAACGAGCAGTCGCGTCGGGGCCATTTTTATGACTGTTGACGCCCAGAGACATCCGCTTAGAGGCTATACAGATGCGCTGCCCTCCAGGAGAAAGCTCCTCCCACTTTCACGGACCACCGGCTACTTACACACCGCACGAAACACGACAGCACATGTGTCACTTTACGCCGATCTCGTGTAAGCGAGAGGTACCTCCTCGGTCGTGCCGGCCAGTTATAAATGCAAAAATGTGTAGTATCTATGTAGGTATAATTGTAATTCCTAAACGCAAATGCTAGATACTAATCGGATTTAGACAAAAAAAAACATTAAGATTTTACACGAGAAAAACAGCGGACCACAGCTAATAAATGATAAACATACAAACAACAGTAAAGAGTACTTATATCGCACACCGCAGCAATTGATCAGCGCAATCACTTTTAATTAGATCTTTATTTGTTTTTAATTATGCCTGTACTTTCATAATAAAATATAATATTGGAACCGCAAATGACGCCGGTGTGCAAAACCGAGTCCATAGTGCGATACGGCTAATTAAAATCCAATATTGTCTAACCAAAATTGATTACTAACAACCGCGCTCGGTAGACGGGTTTAATCCTTGGAACAAAGAGTATGGCCTCTTGTTGGAAGCGTTGTTTCTATAAATAATAGCTTGTCTCCGTACTGCTATAGCCAATTTACTGCTCTTAAGTTTATTTTAAGTCCGTGTTGAAATGTTTATACTATCGAATCGCGATAGAAATAAAATGGCGGACTGGTTTGTAAGCGTTGTTCCAACAAGGTGACAATATATTAAATACCACTTTGGATAACATCTTGGTGTTTATTGCATTGAAACTTGCTTGGAAGTAAAAGCTCTTATTGGACTACACTTATAAGTGTGTCCTGTGAATTTATTTAAAATATTTTCTCTGAAATTTCGCAAATTTCTTCATTCATTAGCTTTCATGACACTGTACAATTACATGATCATCACCTTTTTTGCCTTATGTTATGTTATGATTACAATGATTGCCTCGTGATCAGTGGTAAACATGGTCAGTATAACAATATTCAAGTCCTGGGTTCGAATCTAGGCTTGGACCAAAAAGTGTTTTGTAGTAGGACTTTACGATTTCTAATAATAGTCCAAACTCGGCAAAGTGGCGGTGTTTTAAAACTTCGGAGCACACGTCAGGCTGTTGGAATTGCGTCTGATTTCTCTCCGGTCAAGTCAAACTATCGTAGCTTTGGAATAGGCAAATAAGGGAATAGATTTTGCTCTTGCGTCTACGACACACTTGTGCACTATAAAATTATGCCCTGTCAGTTGACTAGCTGCCGTAGTCAAAATTTGGCTAGGAGCACAATTTTTTAGTCGGAGATTATAATTTGAGAATTCCTTTAATATTTTTCAATTAGTAAATAGGATGATGATGCATTATTTTTCAGGACTCTATACTATCCAGAATCCTTCTGAATAGGCAACATCGCCGTCAAATCTATAGTCTGAATACTGCTGCTAATTTATAATTAATATTCTTCTATATAACGCAAAACAAGTATTTGTCAAAAGGGTTTCCCTATTTGTTTACTCCCTTACATTATAAAAAATAAGCTGCACTGTTTCACGCTACCTTTTACAAGATAATGAATACTATCAACGATACAATCTAAATTAAACTCATCACGCCACACAAATATCATTGTAAGAAATAATCCAATTTTCCAATTATTAATCTTCCGTCAACAGCCCGCCATTCTTACCACTCTATTGAATCGTGTATCGCGTGCGCTGAACGCAAATTAATCCGTGCTGACAATGGCCGCGCTGTTTGTCCAGACCATAACAAATTATTCATTCTCGCGATGAAATGTAAACATTATATGATTGGACACGGCCCCTCCGCCCAGGGGACCACGGGGCCTGGGGATCATCTCCCCGCACTATTAACAACTCGCTTCTAACTTTGTTCCTAACGTATTCCGAACTTAATTTAATTAATTACGGTCCCCATCCACCTTGAGTCCATTCCGCAAAATATCATTTCAAGGGGACTAAATAACTAAGATCAAATGGGCTTTGGGGTATAGCGTATCGGTATTAATAAGCGTGACGGTGTGCTTTTAAAACATGTTTGTCTTCAGTTATTTGTATAGCAGTTTAGGTACAAGTCGGGCAATGGGACTAGCTTTATTAATGGATAGTGTCATTCTGCATTGCAGCTGAATTGGGTAGGCAAAATCGTGGTATAGATAATGCCGTCGCAATGGATTGTAAATGATTTAAAAAAAACGAGAACTTTCCTGCGGCTTTACACTTTTCTGTGCTCATTGGAAGGGAGAAGGGAAAGGTGCGAATAATCCGTCTGCGTAACAATTATACGGATTTTAGTGGGGATTGGTAGTTCACAAAACGGCTCTAACTACTTGTTTACCATCTTATAGGTATTATGAAAAACAGAGTTTGGTTTTATAAGAGGGTGGGTCAGTATAGTTTTTTATCCAAAAAAAATATGAGGGCTTATCATGGAAAATTATATTATTATTATGTCCAACAGTGGACTGCAATAGGCTGATGATATATGATGATGCTGGAAAACTAACTATGACTTAACTTTTCGGGTACCGCGAGCGTATTAAGACGCTTCAAAAAAAGGCCGTGAACACGCGTTCGGTACCGGAGGTTTTAAATCGCAAATAAAATTCTTTAAGTATCCAGTTTATTTTACAACAAAAATAATTATGTTTAAAGACACATATCTAAGTAGTGATAATGATATAGAAGAAAAAACCAGACTTGGTGTCAGTGTTTTGAAAATATACCTTAGCTGTATTACACAATATTCTCTTGTTGTGTCAAGCTATTGCAGATGTAACAATGCTATTTTCCTAAACATTGAATGTATATAAACTCTAACAAGCCAAACTAAACCTCCCAGAAGTTTATTTGCATTAAAGGCACGTACTTGTTTCTGTAATCTAAATAAAAGTAGAGATAGTTTAGTACCCGCTTGCCCAACGTGAAATTACACGTGCAACAACTCCTGAATGTACAGTAGTAAACTTTTTATATATTCAAATAAATTGTAAGCATGATCATCGCTTCAGTAGTCTTAGATATGGTGTATTGACTCTCCCATGGATATGACGTGGGGTTTATAGAATAAGTTATACCAAGGATTCTATCAGTCATCTGTCCCATGTTACCCTTAATCGATAGGTTCTTTTTACTTGTGAAAGTCCCTCGGATACTGTCTCATTAGGGTTATGTCAGACGTGAATCGACTAAAACCACATGGTGTACCTTCTTGGAAGTCAGTGCCGAGTAGTAATGCCATGTATTAGAAGGGTAAGGATATTCTTTGGAGACCTCAGTAGACTATAGATGGCCCGGTTACTATAGATGGCGGTCAGGCTGAGACGTGGAAGTGGGCCTGCGGGACGGGAGAGTGCTAGCCTGTAGACACCGGTGTTTATAAAATCAGGGCTATTACGGAATCAATAGCAATAGATTAATTTCATCATGTTTAGTAATTTTTTATTATATTTTTCATATTTAAATTTTAATATTATATATTTTTTTATGGTACAGGGGGGCAAACGAGCAGTCGGAGACATTTTCATGACTACCGACGCCCATAGACATCCGTATAGAGACTATACCTACAGATGCGCTGCCCTCCTTTCTCCTCCCACCTCCATGGGCCACCGGCTACTTACACACCGCACGAAACTCGACAGCACAGCTGTCACTTTACGCCGGTCTTGTGTAAGCGAGAGGTACCTCCCCGGTCGCACCGGGCCAATTCGGCTGCATGCAAGCTTGCAGTGTGGCACTACCTCTTACTAGATATGACTATTTATTACTTACATATGACTAACTGCTACCCTTAGGTACACTACATATTACTCGAGGCTTTAATGCAACTAATCTCTTCAATCATAAAATATGCGATTGATCTCTCTTGTATGTTGTTTTATTTCGGTTTTAAAATGTCTTTTTTTATGTTAATAAATGACCAACAATTGCATCAGCGCAAAAGCCTCCATCCCTTCCATTACTTTCCATCAACTTAAAATTGAATTAAGCCATCCATTAATAAAATGTAGAGAACATTAAATAAAAGGATATTAATTAGCAGTAATTATTAGATATAGCTTCAAAGACGATGCGAAATTTGGAATCAAATCCGTTATAAGGAAGTTGTTGATTGAAAACATTAAAAAGTCTTCCGTTACTTCTAACTCGATTACAGGCTTGTTATTGACTGCTTAAACCTTGAAATGAGTATTATGGGCAATCTTTAGGTTGTAGTTGAAGTTATCGCAAGACATCATATTTCAGTTTCTTATATTTGTCTAAAAACCGGAAAAATCCATAAGTCGATTAGGTCGTTCTGCTCCTACTTGTTATCTTCGGTGCAAACTCCTTGTAACCCGTGTTTATCTGGATTTTCTTCTTCTGGATTGGAATGGACAATTGAGATTTTTCTAGCGATTTCTAACTGATAAAACACAGTTCCGAATAGAGAGCCGTGGCATCTTTTAGTGGCAAAAACCATTCTCCTTTTTGGGCGAAAGCCAGTGGATATAATTTAATCTGCTGCAAAGTCAGCTAAATCAGTAGGTTTTGCTAGTAATGCGGCCTACCTATTGCCATTTAAGCTTGCTGACTCTCTAGGTTTAATAACTGTGTAAAACTGGTATTTCCTTGGGTAATTGATAATTAAAATGCTTTCAGTACTGTCGGTAAACTTCATGCTATTAATCGTCTATCGCTATTTCGTCGAAGCTAATTGATCACAACCACAATTAAGCCGTATGTAGGTTTACGGCTACTAATATAATAGCTATTGTACAGATATGGTAGCTTTATAGAAGCCATTATGTTATTTAATGGCACGCGATTAATATATAACCTTCTTTAATGGGTGCCTTTGGTGCATTGCAGAATCATCATCATCATCATCGCCGGACGAGTTTGTGTCTTGAATCCTGCGGCTCCTTGTGATCTTGATGATCGTAGTCAGTCCAGCTGCTAGAGGCCGCCCACTACTCCATCTTATGGTGTGGGGCCGCCGCGCCGCTAGGGAAGCTTTCCTCCCCAGCAACTTCATCAGTTATCAATTCCGCGGGCACTGTTGCTTGACCAATGCCACTTCAGCTTGCCGATTTGTTATGTCGATTACATTAATTGTTATCTTTGGATATTTAACGCCACATAATATCTCGCAGGGAAATGCCAAGCAACACTTTCCATGGCGCGCTGACTCACTCTGATTTACTTTCTTGTATAATTGTGCCCGCGCAATTTGTAAAGTACCTACCTACGTATTTCTTTTACTTTCTGTTTAACTGACTGACTGCCAACGCGATTTCCTGATCCTGGGTTCGGGTTCCGGATAGGAATAAATTAAAAGTGTGAGATGTTTCCATTTGCTTTTTTTTTAATTTGTCAAAAACCTCTGAGAGCATGGTTACGCCGTCGGTCCGCTGCCTCTCTAGGAGTGTCGGTTTGCCGTCTCATCGGTCGCATAGTTATACAGACGTGTTACCATCCTCCCCATTGTTACCAATGGTCCACCGGACACTCACTGCACTGCACGCGACGCGACAGCAAATGCTGTGACTTAACTTGACTTTGAGTAGTATTGCGTGATGGAAAGATGAAAAGAGAACACTAATGGTTCCGGCTGGAAGTGATGTAAGGGCGATAAAAGCGTAACGCTGATGTTACCGGCCGGTAAGTGTTTCGCATTATTTACTTGCAATCATTTTTCATACGCTCTCCACGCATAGTTTTTCAAAGGGAGAACTCCAAGAAATACTTTAAATAACAAAAACCTATAATAATAGTTCCCTTGGAATAGATTTTACGCTGGTAAAATTGCCGGAAACATAATACATTATTATTAGATGTGTGCGGTTTGATCCGCCATTATATTTACTATTTTATTTTATTAGATATTAAAAAATCCTACTCAGCATAATCGCCACACAATAGTGATGTGGTCACTAAATTCAAAATCGATTCTATTTTATAGATCGTAAACAAAGCGAGTACTCCTGTCACTACGGTTTATGGCTCCCAATAACATCATTTACGAATGTATTATTCACCATAAATATAAATAAACTAGTTTGATTGTTACATCACAAACTCCATGGGAGAGCCATAAAATAGTTTTTAAATTAAATAATATAGTGATATTATTGTATCGGTTTATCGTTTTTTATCAACTTATAAATAATATATTTATTAAATTCTGTTGAGATATAAAAAACTCCTGTCACTCGTCAATTTTAATAAAACGTATATATGTATTCAGTAGATATGAGAAAAGCGAGTCAGGAATATATTAACAAAATATTTTTGCGAAAACGTAATAAAACGTTTACATCATGAAAACTGCTACGTCTGTTACAAGGTGAGAAAACTAAAGGAAAATGGACACCTTCTAAAGATAAAATATTTAGTTACTTTTTGTAGTGATGAGGCAAACGAACAGTCATACAAATTTTCATAACTACGGACGTATATTTATAGAGGTTGTACAGAAGCGTTGCCATTCTTTTTCCTCAACACTGTCCACACACCGCACGAAACGCGAGAGTTGTCGATCGTTTAAGCGAGAGGTACCTCCTCGGTCGTACCGGCTCTATTCGGCTGCATGAATCCAGCGTGAAACTTCCTCTTACTACATATTTAGTCAATATAGTAAGCACAACACTATAAAGACCAAAATTATGCTACATCATAATATTAGTGAGGTTCAGTATGACGTGATCTAATTCCCGGCTCAATGATGTGTCAGAGGGAGTGCGAGACCTGAATGTCCAATGTCGGACATTATAGGCATAGGGACGTCCGATACGATTATTTAAGTGGACTTAATCCCTGTTCAGCGAAAGGGGCCATTACCAGTGAGATTAGTTCGTCAAGTGCGGCTGAAGCTTTGTCAATGCGTATATCTACTGTAGAAATGATAATTTTAATATAACTAGCCCTATTTCGATGGTTTTAAAGTTCACATTCCCAAATACATCCTTATGCGAAGAAAAAAACATTTCGAAATCTCAAGTGTCACAGGTTCTTGCATCGTATGTAACAATGTCTTGTTGCTTCTGTTGCATCAATTGTTTGGACTAAGTTTTTTGGACAAGAGAAATCCATCTGATAGTAAAAGTTCTAGTATACCATTGTGGACAATAGACAAAGCCTTAATCCAAGAAGTTCAGTGCCCAACAGTGGGGAGTAAATTACATATAATATATTTTACTAAATATTTAGATGAATCCCATATCTTCGTCACAAATAATTTAAATTTTAATAACCCCCGTCCATTCGCCGATAAATTCTAATCGAGTTTTAAATTACATCCATTCTTGTCTGCTGCGATCTCGGAGTGGAGCTGAACTTTCATCCACGGTCCCATTCCTCGTTAGCTTCTCCTTAAAACTTGCTCCGTGACTTCGACAGCAAGTTTTTTAACTCGTCTCGAACTCGATTCACTTGATTAATTAATTCGATTGTAAGTGAACACGTTGTTTTCGCCATCGCCGACACCATTATCCCATCATTTGGGGAGTTTGTGCCCGGTCATCGCGAAGAACCCATTATATTTTTAGCTTAAACATTTTTTTTCTAAAACTTCAACGCTTACAGGGAAACTCAATTTAGATGTTCAATTTTTTGCGTCGAGTAACTTTTTTTTTTCGCCAACCAGTTGTGGTTGAAAAGTTTAGGAAAGTAATTTATTACGCCAACATCATAATATTTTTGGGGTCTTATTCATCACTAAAATAATATTTAGTACAATTATCCATTTGTACGTGGTTTAATAAAAATAAAATGATATGTGACTTTATTGATTGCATATTTATTATTTTCATTTGTTTTAATTTTAGGCTTAAGGCAGGTTTTATTTTATATACTTAGGTGCTTATCGGTCCTCGAACTTTGCGACAAAATTAAATTTAAAATAAATTAAACGATAGAATCTTTTCTTTTTCTTTGTAGTTGTGGCTTTATTACATTTCACAATTATACTTATGCTCATTTTAGTGTTATTAATTAATAAAAAAATATTTTTTTTATTATATTAAAATTAAATTTAAACTAGCATAAGCTTGTCTCCTTTTCGACCATAAACTTAGTCTCGTAGTCCAACGAGCACCCACAGCACTCCGAAGAGCTGTAGGTTTAGGTAGGTAAGAATTCTCTTCGCATCCACCAGCAAAAGGTCAGGTTCAAAAAAAAAGAAAGTAATAATAATAATAAGGAAAAAATATCTACAATTTTTTCGACCACTACATAAGCCTCCACTCACAATTAGGAGCGCGAGGGAGAACTCGCGTGTACATCGAAATCCTTAAAGCTCTGGTAGGGTTAAAAAAACAGACTGTCTCAATTAAAAATTTTATACTGCATCCACATACATCTGCATAGAAGCTATACAGGTGCACAAATGCGTTGCTCTTCTTCCTGCTCCCACCTCCATGGGCCACCGGCTACTTGCACACCGCACGAAACGCGCCAGTACCTACAACTGTCACTTTACGCAGGTATCGTGTAAGCGAGAGATACCTCCTCGGTCATGCCTCCGCAATTTGGCTGCATGCATGCATGCTGCATGGCAGTACCTCTTACAAAAACATGCTGATTTTTTTTATAGACGGCCAGCGATTTGTCTGATTCGAAGCCGTAAGTTAGACGTAGGTCTATGCATGCAGCGTGGCAGTACGTTACTAATTTCATAATATGTAATGTAATAGCCATTATATTTAACTAACGAAATTAATCTTTTAATAAAATAATTTAAGAGACAGCTTTCTCTAGAAAATAAAGACAAATAGACCTATGAGACTAGAAAAAAGATGAAAGTGAAAATGTAGAGACAAGTTTAATAAAACAGAAACGAAGCACCAACACGCCACAGCTTCGTGATACAGTGAGCACCTTCTGTGTAAATCGGACCAACTAAATAATTGATGAATCTGCGGGTACTTTGTACAAGTTTGTGACGTTATCTGACACCACAGTTACTGGAATGTGGCTGCTTGGAAATCAAGTAAATACAATGTTAAATAAACATATACGTCAAATAATATTGTTTGTTTTTTATTTTGTAGTAAATAAAATAAAAACTACTTACGTCTTTTGTATAGGTATTAACATCCGCAAATGCAGATGCATTGCCCGTCTTCATCCGTTCCTCCAATGGACTGGTTGCTCACAAGCCACACTAAATGCTAAATCATGTCAATTTATGGCTGCATTATGTGATCGAAAGATAAATTCATACTCGTGCCAGCCTACTTTAGTTTCAAAGCAGCATTAGCTCTTACTGATTAAATTTTGATGTGTTTTTTAAACCATTGCATAGCTATGTTAGGATCTCATTGATCGATTAACACAGCTATTAACTCTACCATATATTCGAAATTCAAGCACGTTTTTGTATAGTATAAGGGGCTTACTACCGACGTCCATAGACATCCGTATAAAGGTTATACAGATGCGTGGCCATCCTTCCTTCTCCTCCATCCATGACTCATTATAAATCAGAAGTTCATTTTTAGGTAGGTACTATCCTCGGTTTTTAAGTGACTTTATTTAACACAAGTATTTATATCTGTATAATCCGTTATTCACACAGGTATGTGGTAAAAATCAGCGCCGAAAACAAATGGGTACAGCATTAAATATGGAAGAAAGTCACATCCAAAAAAGAATAATTGAAATATATGGCATTGAATTATTACTGAATGGGGAGCTTTAAATATTTACGCTGAAGCGAAAACGCGTCATCTTATAAGTACGTAAAGTCGACTATTCACGGGCGCGCCGCTTTAAACTAATATTTAATTAACAGAGTACAAAACACCTTGCTGTTACGTGTTGGCATTCCGACTGCCTTAATATACGCCTGATGAACCTCCCACGTGGCATGCTAATAGGCATATTATTCAGTCATTGTGGTTAGAAGCCTACGAGTATGCTTACGTAATTAGAAAATCAGCAGTATCATCAGAGTTGCTCATAGGTGCCCGAAGCACAGGGTTTAACTGGTCCATCCGTGAGCACTACACTCCTGTCCATATGACCCTAAACTCTGATCTAATCCAGGACTGGTGGCAGTGCGTAAATGCATTTCTCCACGAAACCTATAGATATAAAATAATATCAGTGTACAAGAAATAAAGGAGTAGTCGTGGATCACTGAAAGATAAGTAATACAGCCTCATAGACATACACACGGAGGAAAATATAAACTCTCTTTTCGCGATATGATCGCCTATTAAAGTCGGAATACTTACGCCCACATTGCAGATGCAGATTTATATCTTAATAATTAATTACCTACATAAATCAGAAAGACTTTTTTTTAATGATATATGAGGGCAAACGAGTAGCCGTAGCCATTTTCATGACTACCGACGCCCACAAACATCCGCATAGAGGCTATACAGATGCGCTGCCCTCCTTTCTCCTCCCACCTTCATGGGCCACCGGCTACTTACACACCGCACGAAATGCGACAGCCCAGCTGACACTTTACGCCAGTCTCGTGTAAGCGAGAGGTACCTCTCCGGTCGTGGCACTACCTCTTACAAAAGTGCGGTATTGAAAGGATTCCTTTTACCTATGTGTTGTGCTGTACAGTGTACACAGTGTAAACACATCTGGATGGAAAGAAGGTATTAAATATAATTATTTAGAGACCGTCATGAAATATAAAGTACCTGTTTCTCATACAACCGTTCCTACTCCTACAGGCTTCGCGACTATCTAACATAAAACGCTATATATATAAGAGGTATGACCTGAGAGGATTCTTTTGCTCACGGGATATGCTTTCACGTTTCGTGCATTTAGTAAATTACCCGTAGCCCCTAGAAGGAGTGGAGGAAAGGAAGTAAATACTCCTAACAATTATACTAAGTTATTGACGTCTGTCACCAAACGGCTCCGACTAAATTTGCCTCCTTATTATAAAAGAAATATATTATTACATACGTTTAATTTGTAAGAATTGTTAGGCCTTACAAGTATATATTTCTGAAGGAATCATTTCACGACAAACAAAATGTCAGGGGTTAGAAAAACCTTTTTATAAAATTGTAAAGCGCATTATGAGGGAATACCAAGCGCCGATATTTTATTTTACGCTTGATTTCTTTACCCACTTAAATTATGAGAAGGTCTTTTCAATAACAACCCCTAGAAGGAATAATATTTTGAGGGTTGTAATTCGAATTCAAAATCAGAATTTGTGTTTTACCTATGTAATTTTATGTGTATTTATACACGTGTTATTTTATAGCAGGTGTTTTTTTGTTATTTAATTGAGGAAAACGAGCTTGTGAAAGAGTTTGATCACACGGCAAGCTCAAAAGTTTTCGCAACCGCCGTATGTGCATGCAGAGTTATGAATAGGAATAAAAATCGTGATAAATGGGTTTCTGTTCTCTCGACCTACCCTAAGAGATAAGTAGTCAGAGAGTTCGGATCAGTTGCGCTCGTACCTCCGATTCCCCCGTTGTGCCTTACACTTGATAAAACTCTATTTTACATCGGTCATTTTCTTTATTTCCTTATTATAGAAACAGCTGTAGAGACGGACCCGATTAGGCTGCAACACAACAATGACAGTGCCACTTGATTTATATTTTCTGGTAATGTAACATGAAGTTTAAAAACTTTTTTAATGTAACTTTTTCGCAACTGTATTAAACAAACAAATAATTAATTCTCAGAGTCCAAGAATGTAATTTAAACTTTGCCTTTTCACTATACCTTTGAACTTCGGAGGTTTTTGGTTTCATTACAAATAAAGAGGAATGTGTATTATGCCCACTTCAGGATCAGACCCTTAACGACTGGGGTCTCGAGTACTTGTTTTCATGTTCTACGCAGTTTTGACATCGACTATAACGCTTGATAATTTTTCAAGTGTACAACATTTGAGACGAATATGTTTTCATGATACAGACGAATAAACAGTTTAATTACCGGGTAGGTAATGGCGCCCATAAAAATATTTATTCATGCTCTGTTGTTTCAAAAGTTTTAAAAACTACGCGATAGACAACAAGAGTTTGTAGAAATAGTACTTCAGAATCAAGAGGTACCTCTCTCTGGGTTCATGGGTGCCAGCTATATTGTCGCGTTTCGATGAGACGATCATTATTAATCGTTTTAAATGATTACTTGTCCATACATCTGGATGGATATAGATAATATGAAATGACTTCCTACTGAAGAACATATTTTTTCTGGTCAACGTTTAAACTTCGAGTTAAACGTGCCTACATTTAAATAATTTAAAAGGTCCATGACAAAAATGGTGGTATACTACCTCGGCCCTACACTAGAAATTGTTAAGCAACAATAGGTATCTCAGTCAGTGACCAAATTGACAATTTTTGTGTGAGAAAATCATTGTAATCTCATCAAAATGAAGCGTCCAGATAAACATCATCAACCATCTTCAAAAAATTAGCTTGATAATAATCACAATGAAAAAGTATTGGGGAAACTGGACCCATTCAATTTTCAATGAAAAAAAGACTTTTGTGTTTTGGGTCCCTTTGGCGTTTCTCGAAAGATTTCACGCGAAATTCAGCAATGATGAAGCGCGGACGATGTTTATGTTATGTTTTGTTCAAATTACAAGGTTCGTAAGGGGATATGTTAATAAGTTGAGTCTACCGCGTTGTTAAATATAATTATGACGAAATTCAGAAAATTCAGATTATAAAGTTTTTTGTGGAATACTGACAGAACCAAATCTTTGGTGACAACTGAATCTGCTGTATTTGTTTATGGCTGTTTTCTTGTTAGCGAAAAGCCTCAACCACATTCATAAGCATTCTTGTGACTACTTGTTATTTAACTCATTAGAAATTACCACACACAATCTGGTGACAACTGAATCTGCTGTATATGTTTATGGCTGTTTTTTTGTTAGCGAAAAGCCTCAACCACATTCATAAGCATTCTTGTGACTACTTGTTATTTAACTCATTAGAAATTACCACACACAATCTAATCGAAGAATGGCAGGCGTGATGGAGCAGCTCCACTAAAGGGCGATCTACACAATTTTTTTCCGTGTATACGCGACCGTTTATAGAGACCTTGGCTAGAGATCGATCATAGTGTTCCACAATTCCTTACCGGCCACGGCAACTTTAAGAGCGTTTACGCCTTGCGCACATGGTTTTATGTAATTCATGGGTAATTCAAACCCACACATACGGGTCGCCGTGTGAGTAGTATATATATATTGTTAGTATATTCTATAGTCAAATTAACCCACTATGATCCACGTAATGAATTGATTTCGTTTACGACCAGTGTTTTAGAGACGTTTTAAAAAATTTACAGAAAAATAATTACTATACAATAATCAAAACTTTAAATGCATGATTGTAAAGAATATGCTCTAGTTTATTGGTAAGCTATTATTATAGTAAATTAAATAAGGTATATCGTCGAAAAATACATATAAGATTTGAAATATTTCACATTTTTTGAATTTTAATTTCTCATAGATACGATACCAAAACCAATTTATTTTCTACTAACTATTCTCTCAAGGATCTTATCAAGTGGTTATTATTTTTTGTTAATTATATATTTTAGTACTTTTATGATATTTTGAGCTTCGAAACTGACGCTAAAAGAGAAATTAACAAACCTCTAATAAGTAGGTAATCATGATAGAATGCGTATATACTAAATTAATTGAAATATTTTTTTCAACTAACTATGTATTTAGACAAGAAAATGTCCTACAATTATTAGTATGTAACATATAATATAAGATAAGTGGTCCATGATTTTAAGGTGTTTAAAAAGTACTGTTTTCAAGGCAAATGGCGTTGGAAGGCGTAAACGCTCTTAAAAGCAAACTTTTTAGTTTTAAAATTAAACTACTAAAGCTACACAGAAAAATCGCATCTGTATAAACTCTATGCGGATGTCTATGACGATAGTTATAAAAACAATTGCGTCTATTCGCTTGCCACCTTATACTGTAAAAAATAGATACAATTTGTGTTGCTAGTAATAAAAATATTTAATTCAACAAAGTCAAAGTTTTCCCCGTATAAATCTACAAGAAAGCCCACATGAAAGTATAATGAGGGAACTATTTATGTGTAAACCTTTTGAAATAAACTGCCAGACAGATGGCAGTGAATCTCCGAGTAAAATATCTCAGTTTTTTTATAGTTTAACGGGGTAAACGAGCAGTTAGAGCCAATTTATGACAACAAAACAACGCCTATAGTCATCCGCATAGAGGTCAAACAGATGCATTCCCCTCCTTCATCCTCCCACCTCCATGGGCTTCCGGCTACTTACAGACCGCACGAAACGCGACAGCACAACAGTACGTCGGTATCGTGCGAGCGAGGACCTACCCGGCCGTGCCAGCCCAATCCGCTGCATTGCAACATGGCCTTAGCCAATATACGTGATTAACTAAGAACCAAACAATTGCATTAGGCATAGTTCTCACTAGTTAGTTTTGTGAATTCCCGTTTGATACTGAACGTAATCTGTGCCGCTATGAAGCGAGCCTTTGATCGCAACGTAAATTCATTAAAACCCCCGCTTTATTAGTGATAATTATAGCGGAGGTCTAGGGCGCACTTACATTTGCAATTCAAACTTGTTATATATTTTATTTAGGTTCCCTTTGGCTTTGGTCGGTAAAACTACCTTTATTAATAATTATGAACTACGATTCTTTTTTATGTTTGCGTGGCGTAAAATCCACATTTTTTTTTATATAATAAGTAGTAGTAGTAGGGTCATGAAATGAACATGTACAAGTAGTTTTAAATTAAATGTTGGTTGGATATTATTGGCTACTTAGGAAAATCCTTTTACTGTGAATTTTGAGAAGAATCGTCAACATATTGGTTTCAGACATTCTAATGTGAAGTCATACCTATACCTACTTGATAAATCGTGTGCAAAAACTTTGGACCCATATTTACGGAAATTGCGCGAACAGAAGAGTATGAAATTTGGCACATTTATAGTTTATCTATGTGTAGAAGAAGTATAGAGAGTTAATACTTTAAAATAGCATCCTTTATATTTTACTATTTAATTTAAATAAAACGGAACCCACACCACTTCGCGCAATGCTGCATTTCATTTAATATACCAATTGATTACCGTAGTTGCAATGAAATAGTATGTCATATTTTGCAATTACAAAATACAGCCTGGTGACAGACAGACAAACAGACAGCGGAGTTTTCCGTTTTTACCTTTTGAGTACGGAACGGTAAAAAGTTTCACATAAATCGAAATTAGGTCTACAGGCGATCACAAGTATTGTATAAAACGAGTATATTGTGATGAAGTCAAGAGACTGGGCAAAGCTGTAATTGATAATTGACCTTTTTCATAACGTCATTGTATACATAGGGCTATGACCCTTACATGTCTTTGGAATGGCTCAAGGGTCCTCATAGTGATAGAAGACAATCCACTTGCCTTTTCCCAATTTATAGGTCTTCTCAGTTTAATAATAAACCAAAAAGGTTTTTTAAAAAACTAATTACACTAATTAGTGAATAGTTAACTTTCAACACACAAAAGTGATATGCCTTTTGAATAAAATTTATATTTTTTTCATTTTTGGACGATTCATAAATTAGTCAACCTTTAAACTTTTTAAGCCTTAGTTTAAAAATTATTCTGTCAAACACAAAGATAAGTTTTTAATTAAGAAAATGTCTTTAAAAAATGTGGCAGACCACTAATTAGAAGCTAGTGTTTGATTATAAAAATATACACAAATTTGGATGAATTGCTTATCAGGTTCTAAAGGATAAGCGAAGAATTCGAAGCAATTAAAATTTCCCGTCAGGGTCATTTAGCTGGCGCTCTATAATCTTACATCAGTATTCCGTTTACAATTTTAATTTGGAATTACTCCACCTGTCGGTGTTGTGAAATATCCCAGCTATTACGCTCCAGCGCATCTGGATGGGCAAAATTTAATTCTACTATGTAGCATTCCGCCGCAGATTACATTCCTTCCAAAGACCACGTTTGACGCTGATAGAAACCGTCTACATGCGGAAGGGTTGGATTTATAGATGTTTTCGATCTTAAGTTTTTAATTGGGTTTTTTATTTATGCGGCCATAAAAGTGTATGATTTTGATTGATTGTAAGACTCGAAGGTAGTTTTAGATAGTGATGTACCGGTTTTTTTTTCCGTACTTGAACTTATACTGTGGATGTGAAAAGTAGCCCAATATAGCTTCGTCAGATTGCTATGAGTGTTCGTCGGCCAGACAAGTTTTGGGGCCAAAAAGGACCTCTACCTCGGTTAGGAGACATACATAATATAAGAGCATTTGTTATAGCTAATTTAACTATTATTAACAGGGCCAGAAAAGACGTACTGATCGATGGACACAAGTCTCCACCAAGCTTCACACATGATCACTTCGTCCTCTAGTGTAATGTCACAACTCGCGCACCTTTCCTGCTCAGTAGTTATCAGTTCTAATGTCTTCAAATAATTTAATAGGCATTATAAATTGCTTTACCTACTCGAGATATTTCATACATTATTCACCAAATAAACGTTCATAAACTATTAATAATTAATTATAATTTAAAAGCCTGTCTAGAGGTCGTGTACAACATACACTACTTAAACTCAATAAAGCTTCAATATTTGTGAGTTTACCGAAAGTGTAAGATCCCGATTTATAATCGACTTAAAAAGGAGTCTCTAAATTTTACCTTTTTTTGGTAACACCTTTACGTTCGCTACCCAGGTGACTGGGTGGCTCAACAGTGTCGGGCTCGTTAATTGGCTTGCCCCTACCGACTTAACCCCTGCGGGTGCAGCTGCTATAATTGGAGGGTCAAGGGTCTACAAGCAACAGGATCTTGCCAGCGACAGGCTGGCCTCGGCGAAAAGACCAGATTTCTCCTCCCTTCCCGGGACTATCCGGTCACCTCTGAACAGTTTCTACTTTGTCGTCAGAACCGTGCAATGGGGTCAGGTTCTAATCCGGACTCCTGGCCCCAATACTCCCTTTGGAGTATTAGGGCCACCGGTGTCTTGTTTCTTTGAGCATGCCACTTTTGTCCGAATCGTCCGATTAGGACAAATATTCTAGTCAGTATGGTAGGTACGGGAGGAGGACCTCCCAGCTAAGCTGCTCCTAGTCTGGCCTCTCCACCTAAGCCTGTCCGGTATGAGTAGCCCTGTCCGGAATAGCCTTTAATATCACAGAGGCACGCATGCCCCCCCAACACGAAAAGGTCAGGCATCGTTGGGGAGGTCTCTCAACTTGTCTTGTATGTGTGTCAATCAGTAGGTATATCTACGTTTGGCTGAGCCGATTTTAAGAAAAGTATTTGTTACATAATGATTGTTTAACTACACGCGATGTTACACAGTGAAATAAAACTATTTTAATGGATTTTAACACAAGTGTATAAAGCAGTGCAGTATGGCACTACCTCTTGCTGGCATAATGAAATGTAACAGATAAAGCGGGGAAACAAAGGGACAATACTCGAAAAGCCCTCGTATCGAGAGCACGCAAATTGATATCTCTCGGAATGGCGACAGAGTCGAGAGGCACTTTGAGTGCCATGGCCCTGTTTTACTTTTGTTTTAAATTTACAATATGTATTTATAACATAAAAATTATTACAAAACCTAAAAAAAAATTAAAACGAAAGTAAAAAAGGGCTGAAAATTGTCGTTTTTTGTAGTACAAGAGGGCAAACGAGCATCCTTAGCCACTTTCATGACTACTAACGCCCATAGACATGCACATAGACGATATACAGATAGGTTGCCCTCCTTCCTCCTCATCCACCCATGTGCCACCGGCTACTTCCATACCGCAAGAAACGCGACAACTCAGCTGTCACTTAACGTTTCACGTTTGATATAAGCGAAAGGTACCTTCCTGGTCACATGCATGCGTGCAGCGTTTCACTACCTCTTAAGGGTTTTGTAAAATTTTGAAAAAAAGTAAAAAAGGCTCAAACATTGGCATGAAATAATGATGATGACGCTCTGCCCTGTTTTATTTTTGTTTAACAACTTCAAGAAAAAGTTGTTAATATACAAAAACAAATTTCACATTTTGCATTTGAATCAGAAGAATAATAAAAACTAAACTCCAAAAGTGGACTGTATGTAATCTTATGGTATGACAGGTAAAGGTTAAAAACAATTAAAATTAAGTTAACTTTCATGAAATTCGTGTATTTATTCGAAGTGTAGTTTGTCGAGTACATTTCATAAATCAGAATAATACTATGACAAGAATTAATTCTTGCTGTGTTGCGTTGCAGGAAAACGGGAAGATATGCATTCTCACATAACATCGAAATGAAATGTCGACTATACCGTCGCTTTTTAGGGTTCTGTACCCAAAGGATAAAAACGGGACCCTATTACTAAGGCTCCGATGTAGGTCCGTCCGTCCGTCCGTCTATCACCAGGCTGTATCTCATGAACTATGATAGTTAGACAGTTGAAATTTTCACAGATGGTGTATTTCTGTTGCCGCTATAACAACAAATACTAAAAAAATAAATAATATGAATATTTAAGGGGGCCCCCATACAATAAACGTGATTTTTTTGCTCGTTTTTTTGTGTGTTTTGTTAGAGTCAGGATGGTCAATTGTGTCAGTTGAAAGAAGACAAAGTATCATTTTTATATTGTATAAGGAGGCAAAGCATACGGATCCATATTCATGTCTTCCAACCGCACAGAGGCTATACAGATTAAATGTTGCCCTCCATTCCCCTCACTCTTACATGGGCTCAGTGTGCTGTCATGGGCTCACTACCTCCTACATTTTTGTAAGAGGTAGTGCCACACAGCCGAATTGGGCCGCACGACCGGGGAGGTACCTCTCGCTTACACGAGACCGGCGTAAAATGACAGCAGTGCTGTCGCGCTTCATGAGCTGTGTAAGTGTTCATAAAGTGTTCATAAATCCGGTGGCCCATGGAGGTGGGAGGAGAGAGGATAGCGCATCTTTATAGCCATCATCTATGCGGATGTCTATGGGTGTCGGTAGTTATAAAAATGGCCCCGACTGTTAGTTTGCCCACTATACCATAAAAAATGGGCCATCTGCAAAGCTATGAGACATGAGATATGGTTGTGTGGTTATGGCTGCGACTACTTTCACTTAATTTTTTTTTCACATCAAAAATTATGTCAGAAATATTATTATTAGATAAGTAGTAAATACCCAGACAGCTCTGCGGGTTTCAACTAATTAGCAGTATTAGGTTAGTCCTAAGACGTTTTAAAATAAGTTACCTAATATTCATGTTAAATAACTACGAATTATATATTTCTAGGCGTAAACTGTATTTTAATCAACTCTGATAAGTATTTATTTTATTTACTTTTGTCTCTTTGATAACTTAAAACTCTGTTAAATATTTTTTACTTTATCCAACAATTTGTCAACCTTGCCTGTTGGATTCTGTTGCAGATGTTTTTCATGTAAATCAGCCGACACACTGGTATACATTTGCATCAGATATGCATGCATGCATATTCACTAACATTATTTATAGAGACAACTGTCGGTCGTGAATGATAGCAAAATCACATGGATCTTATAGTTGGGCGAGATTAGTTTAAGCTATTGTTGGTAACAATAGTACATTTTTAAGTCGAGGAGATAAGAGCAATCGGAGCCATTTTGCGGCTACGGTTACCCAAAAACATCGGCGAATGCAAATGTCGTTGACGACCGATTTTAAGACCATCTAATTATACACTGAAAAATTTATAAAAATCGGTCAGACCGTATTGGAGGCCTTTGGGATTTTACTGTTTATAATATTTTGACAAGATTTTATAAAAATATTAAAACCAATATTTAAATATTGAATTTTGTCTTTCTTTGTCTTTTTTAGTCCTAGTATTTATCAATTCGTTATCGAGCAAGGACAAAATCTTGATACTCGTATAAATCGGTTGATTTTGTCGTCTAACTTAAAATTAATAGTGTTCTTTAAGTTAAAAAAACAATATATCTCCGAATGGTTATCGTCATATTATCTTCTCTAATCACTTTTTATTCTGTGATAGTTTTTTTCAACAATGCCCTCCTTCACAATATTCCCACATTTGTCTTCGTGTCGGAAAAGCCGGCAATGCAGCAACGGATTACAAAATCTAAATATTTCATTTATATAGTTTCTATTTGTTTCGAAACACTTAAACGCCGGTGCTGTTTAGATAAGAAATCTCCAAACTGGCTACAAAACCGGTAGGTACGCTATTTCACGAACCTTACCATAATAAACTTACGCAAAAGATTAATCGCAAAATCAAAATTATTTTTGTAATAATCTATCAATCTATTGAGAAAAAATTCTACTGTTGAAGATATATTTTATGGTGTGTATTATCACTCGAGTTATCAAAACGAATGTAATGACTGGTACGTTAAAATCCGTTAAGCAATTTAAGAAGTAGAAGGTAACAGAAATATAAAAATAAAAAGAAAATTATTTATTTCTATTTTGGTACAAAATAAAGATGCACAAAAATGGCGGTCTTACCGCTGATAGCGGTCTCTTCAAGACAACCAGGTAGGTAGAAATAGATAATAAAACTTATAAATTGGCACAATATGGCATATGGTGGCATGGTCTGCATTTTGTTTTTTTTACAGACATACTATTATTATTATTAATTAAATAAACATTCATTATTTTTATTTAAAACAAGGATTGTAAGTACGAAAAAAATTTTTTTAATGATATAAGAGGGCAAACGAGCAGTCGGAGCCATTTTCATGACTACCGACGCCCACAGACGACTGCATAGAGACTATACAAATGCGCTGCCCTCCTTCCTCCTCCCACCTTCATGGGCCACCGGCTACTTACATACCGCACGAAACGCGACAGCACAGCTGTCACTTTACGCCGGTCTTGTGTAAGTGAGAGGTACCTCCCCGGTCGTGCCGGCCCAATTCGGCTGCATGCAAGCATGCAGTGTGGCACTACCTCTTACTTCGTCGTTTAAAATAAAGCATAATATATCCAATATGCTACAGCATAAATGATGTTGATGATCACTTCATTTATTGTGTAATTCAAGAGGTTATTCAAATAATAATGTCGTAATATAGAAATAATATAGTAATATAGTAATATGTTAAAGTAAGTATAAGTAGCTGTATCGATAAAAATATTCAACTAATAAATACATCCAGCGAAAGCTTTACTACTTTAATAAAACTGCAAAAGTTGCCCTGGGTTATGAAGTCCATAAATTAAAATCTATAATTTCTTCCTAGTAAAAATTAATATCGCGATTAAAAATATCTTTCGCCGAGATAAAAAGGGGTTTATCGGAGTTAATTGAATTTCAATATTTCATTGGATGACCGTAAAATTAAAAGACGCTATAATTTTTAACGTTCCTTGTGAATCTTTCAGTGAATTTATGGTAATTTGTGAGACAATCACAGACTTAACTATGGAATGAATTGATTCGTTCCAGTTCTGGAATGTAATTGAATTTGTTGCTGTATAAATAACTAGACGCTAACAGGATTTGCTAGCGTGTTCCTCCGATTCGAATGAATGTTAATGCGAAATACGTCCTTATTTTTATTTAAAAAAAAATGTAAAAATACACAATAATACTTACTTGTTTTAACTTTGTACTTAAAGTACTCCTTACGCAAAACCTGCTTAACCGATTCTCATTAAATTAGGCACACACATATAAAGTAACATGGATGAACACATAGGAAAGTTTTTATCCCGAAAAATGTTCCTATGGAATGCCATGGGATGATTTTCTATTTTCCACGGGATCGAAATTACCGCGGGGCGCAGCTGTCTTATATATTTATTTTCTGTCTGTACAAGAAATATTAATAAAAAAAAAATACTTAACGTTCTTATCTGTACATCTGATGTATCAAAAAAATTAGTCAAACTAATTGAACAAGAAGCCTAAATATTTTTTACTTAGCCTCCGCTGTCTATCCATCCGTCTGATTTTCTTGAACCCTAAAGATATAAAGAAATACGAGCTTGAACTGTTCGACCTGTTGAACTGTTGTTAACTACTATAAATAGTTATACCAAAGAACAATGATAAAAACTATAACTGTATTTTCATTTATTCATTTAAGTTATGATCGTATCGATTGGTACGGAATCTTTGGTATGCGATCCGGCTTTTTCTTGACCGGTTTTTTCACGATATTTTCTTTTCACTCTGCCATTTCATTCATCCATAATAATATCATTCCATTCATATTGAACGTCTACTTTAAAATAAGTATGGGAGCGCCTTATAAAATATTACAGAAATAAAATAAAATATTATAGACGGCCGATGACCGCATTGACTTGTTAGAAATATTTAGATTTTAGAATAACAAAATTCGCTACAAAACAGCTGGCTGTACAAAATATTTAATCAAACTTTTCGCAAACATCAGACATGTTTCCATTTACAAATTAAATGTCGGAACTGTAGGTTATAAAAGCAATAAAGTTGTGTTTAGGTTGGAGCTAAAAAAACTTATTGCGTTGCACAAAAATCTAGCAGAGGTCCGCTGAAAAACATTAGCGGGATATATCGTCGGTTCCGTACTGTTGCTTTGAGCCATCGACACAAAATAACATCTAGATACAAATTGTTTTAATGTAAATTTTACACAAGCGTAAGGGTGCTTTTATAAAGAAGCAGGTTTTCGGCGCCGAATCGACCTGTAGTGACCATCATGTCGTCAACTTCATCGGACGACGACTTATTTATTATGGAAAATAGTTATTTAAAATGTTTGTATAATATATTAGTATTTATTATATTAGTATTATATTAATATATTAGTATTTTGAAAATGCAGGTCAATGTATCTCGTGTCATACTCGTATAAGACTTGTGTTCATTAAACATTGTTTTTTCAAATAAATGTTAATATTCTTGGCAGTGCCACGATGCATGCATGCATGTAGCATGTGTAAAAAACATATAAGATACAATTACTTTGTCTGTATATTTTAATAGAAAAGGTTCAAGCGAGCAGCTACCGCTCGTTCCCATACACAACCTACATCATCATTCATCGCCGAGATGATGGTGATTTCTGACACTCACAGACATCTGTAACACCAAGGGTTTTGCAGTTGCATTGCCGGCCTTTAGGATGAGAGAAGGTAGGTATAAATGTGTGCAGTTTCGTGTTATTTTATATCGACCCCTTTCTGTACGGTTAAATTGTGTCTCATTGTATGTTGAATGTTAAATACAGATTATAAATCTTGTCGCCGTTCTCGGTTCACACTTTTGTGTGGAAACTTGTCTGGCGAATTTCCCCGAACGTTTTCGCTGACACATTACTCCTCTGCAACACATCGCGGTGGGGACTGAATTTGAATTTACTTTTTTGTTAATCTGTTGATGGCACGTATAATATATTTAATTAAATTAAAATGTATTAAGCATTTTTATACTTTGGTTTTATAAAAGCGCTTTTGTGTTTGGGAATAAAATAAGTTCTGTAATCGAAGCCTATCGATTTCTTAATCCCGAAAAACACTTGATTCATTTGTTTTTTTTTATTATTTTAAACTAGCTTCTGCCCACAACTTCGTCCGTGTGAATTTCGGACTTCCTCTTGAATCACTCTATCTATCAAAATTTGTTGCGTAATTTTAAAGATCTAAGTATACAGACACACTGACGGCGGAAAGCGACTTTGTTTTACACTATGTAATGATTATTATTGATTATTAATTACTATGTAACTTAAGACTAATAAGAGACGACTATGCTGACGAGTTTCGCGTGTGCGACGAGATGTTAAAGTAAATAGTGCAGCACACTGCAGTTGCAGTGTTGAGGAGACCGTCTCCATACAGACTAAGGGCGCGTTCACATATACGTCCGTTTTACTGGATCCGTTTTACTGGATCCGTTTTACTGGATCCGGTATACTGGATCCAGTATACCGGATCCAGTAAAACGGATCCAGTAAAACGGACGTATAGCATAGACTACAGAGGCTATACTAGCGGATGTCTATGGGCGTCGGTAGTCACGAAAATGGCTCCGACTGCTCGTTTGCCCCCCTATATCAAAAAAAAAAAAAAAACAAATACATCCGTTCACATAAACGTATAATAAAAAATACTGGATCCGGTATACTGGATCCAGTATACTGGATCCGGTATACCGGATTATGTGTGAACTCGCTCATACAACTACATACGCTACCACAGATCCGGTAAAACGGAT
>LUGF01040297.1:123203-136743 GCA_001625245.1 Calycopis cecrops
GGTCTCCTTTGATGATAGACCTATTTCCGCTCTTAAACGCTTTCAGCTCATTCAAGCGCTTTCTCAGCGCTTCTGGACCCTATGGACCAAATCCTACCTCCATACCCTACAAACCCGATCCAAATGGTTCTCTCCTACTTCCCCTCCTAAAGCTGGCGAACTCGTCTTAATACAGGAAGATGGTCTGCCCCCTCTGCAATGGAAGATGGAAGAATCAGCACCGCACTGCCCGGAAAGGATGGAGTGATCCGAGTTGTAGATTTGGATACAGCTCATGGACGTCTCCGAAGACCTGTGCTCAAGATAGCCCGGTTGCCTTTGGATCCTGATCAGCCCGGCGGCCCCCAGGATGTTCACGCCAGATCGTGACGTCACTCGCTTCCGACAATTCATTAAAATATTTGGTATCGCGCGCGCTCGGCCCGGCCGCTCAGTGCGTCTCGAGATCTCAAGTGAGTGATACGTTGGCTTCTGCAGATAGCTTTAATAGTGCTTTCGTAGTAATTACCGCTAAAAATTCATTTCGCTTGTTTCTTGTCGGCTCAATATATATACATGCTTGTCGGCTCATAAAAAGAATAATTATTCAATACTGCTGTGGACGTGTGTTCGAGAGACGCGGCACTTTACTTGGACATCAGGTGAGTCAGCTTTCCCAACTACACCCAAAATTACCCTTATCCCATTTACCCGAATTCCTTTCTCAGCCCTTCGTGTGACGATAGCCATACGGCGTCGTCACTTTGTTTTTTATTTGCTTTTATGTATAAATTATATATTACTTGAATATTTCACTTGTCGTTATGAAGAAACTATTAATTAATGTCACGCAAAAATAAACATGTCATTAAAAAATTATGCACTTTAAAAATGTGGCACTGTACTCTCACTTACCCCATTAGGGAACTGGCGTAAAGATGTGTTGTTGTTATTTATTAGAATTAAACTATAGGTAATTATTATATTAAATGAAATTTCCTCCACATTTACTGGAGATAGGTACTCCTAATTCATTTAGGCCATAGAAATTATGTTTTTGATATCTGTGTAGCTAGTAAAAATTTCCTATATGATTTTAAGGAACTGTTATTGGCACAATAATTGATAAATGATCAAATTTATCGCGTTCTTTCTTTCTTCAAAATAGTAATATATTGATAATATTAAGCAGTTAAGCGCACGGCTGGTGGTATAATTAAATTTCAATCTAGACTCGAAATCGGATCCAAAACAACTCACCATCTCAAACAGCTCGTTCGAAAATCAAACTTCCATCTCGTGAACGAGATAACATCCGTGACTATTTATTATATCAAAGCACAATTAAGTATCTGTCTGTCAAGTGTCGAAATAAATGTAGCGCAGTGACGTCAACAGACGGAGGAAACAAAAACTAATTCTAATATATATTATTATATAACTGATAGACGTGAATGTGTTAATCAGCATCAATGCCACTCTATCGAGTCACCACGGTTGAAATATTGTCGCGGTGGTGTTCATACAAGGGGGCAAACGAGCAGCTGGCAGTTTTCATGTCTACCAACGCCCATAGACATCCGCATATAGGTTGTACAGATGCGTCGCCTAATAGCGACAGTGAGAGTGAATTCGGCTGCATGCATGTATGCTATGCATTTACTGAACTTATCCAGTGACATGATTAATCCGTAATATCTAAGACGCTATCCTAGTACGAGTAGTGTCGTAGGGTTCAGTAAGAACAATAAGATTTTAGTGGGTATTCAGCATTAGGTTGCACGCCACACAACCACAGACCATCGCACCCAGGGCTGCCCTAACGGCTTGAAAATGTTTTCATACGTCTCCAAAAAACTGAGGCTAAAGTTGGTGCTCATCAGCAATCTTCAGCGTACCTGTCCGGTTATTGCCACTTCATCGAACTTATCTTTTACTGCGAACTTACTGTTGCATAAATACATTACGTATTGTACACCCTGTATCATGATGACAGCTCAGACAGCTGATGTCTATCAACCTCATACATATATTTATATTTCAGTGAGACGGTGCCCACGAGATGGGGATAGCGTGTATCGCTAAGCCATGTCACTAGTAGGTGTATAGATATACACGTAGACATTAGTTGCCTAGCGTTCATGTCCAAGGATACTTACATACCACTCTGCCATCTTGATACGTAGGTAATAGTTGAATCCACCTCTCGTCTTTTATTAGGTAAATAATAAGAATTTGAGTCCTATAAGAACTAGTTATACCTACTAAAAGACAAAATATAGTGCAGTAGTTTATGTAAATGATGTAGTTTATATGATTATAATCAGCAGTGATGATGATGATGATGATGGTGGTGACGGTGATGGTAATGATAGTGATGATGATAGTGATGATGATGATTATGTATATTGATAAATAAAAAGCATATTCAATATATTTAATTGTTTATTTGTCGTTTGTTTCAATGCATTATATATTTTATTAGGTCTCATAACAAAAGTTTAAAAGTATTAAGTATAAATAGTCTTACAATATAGTTGCGACTGTACTATACGCGGAGTAGGCATAAAACTCGATTACAAAGTAGGCATAATTTGAACGTATACGAGTATAGAATAATGTGAAATAGTATTGCAAGGGTTAATGATTTCGGCTATAATACTTTGTGGTTTGGTCCAAATGTTGCTAGCTCGTTACTTTGATAAATAATTCATTTCAATTATTTCAAAATGAACAATTTTATGCATGAGCAAACAAAATAGAAAGGCACCTATTAGATATTAAATAAAAATTATTTTTTAATTTAAATTTAAATTTTTAATTACGCAATAATTAACGAGCTTCGATAAATTTGGACCAGCCTTACATTAATTTATTTAGTATAAAAATATCAATTTATAATATTTCCACAAACACAAATGAAATGAATCACGTGAAATAAATTTAATTATTTAATTATTAGCCAATAAATTATTTACTATTTCAATTTGTACCCCTTAACATCAGAGCAGCTGGTTTGTGGGATTAGCTAAGAATTTTTCAGCACGATCTCAATTTGAAATAAAATACATTTATTAATACTAGTATGGTACATTACAGCTAAAAAAACAGTAATACGTATTTATTTTACTCTTTAAATCTTTAGCTAATCCATAGTTTTATATAGAAATTGTATGATTTTTCTAAGCAGGATTCCTAAATGTCTTTGTGAACTTTGATTACTTTTATACATTTATAATGCTATAACAATGTTTTAGTAAAAATTACAGTTATACTATTCGAAATTAGTATTCTATATTGCTCATATTTGTACAAAGTTTTCATGTTTGGTGTTACAATTCAGAAAAAATATTAACAACTACTATGCACATTACATGATTGATATTTAAATATTTTTTTATCTGTATCGTACATTTTACTGACTATAAGAAAAATGGAAACAAATCAACAAGTCGATGGATTAATTAAAAGCTAACAATAACAACTTAAAAATTAACGTTTTTATAGATACAGTTATAAATTTATATGGATAAATATAACACTAAATAAGTTAAGTACAAATTCAAATGGAGCCTAATATTAAATAAGTACCTAATGTATTTACAAATATTTACAATTCTATCACATATTACAATCTTATATATGTCACTATATACATTATTGCAAATTCTGCAGCGTACCATCGCCAACACCTCTAAATGTCCGTCGCTAACGATGAAATATAAAAACTGCTTTACATAAAATGTTCGAAATGTAAAACTTTTGTTAGACATATACTATGTGTGGTTTTTCCGGGGTCCTATGATGAGGTATAGTTTCATAAGCGAATTGCTGATAAATATGTTCTTCACTATCTTCTTGATAATAAGGATTCTTGTCAACACTGTGCCAAGAAGGATTCAAAGAGTGGAAGGTATTAGTAACAGACGAACCTATCATTAAATACCTGTCTACATCTCTTTTATTCTCTTGTTCTCTACTTCGCGTTGTATAACCTAAACCATTTCCTAATTTAGATACATCGCCATTGAGCATAACACTCGTCATAACTTGCTTTGACTTATCTCCTTTACATTTCTTCAAAGGCCCTAAGAAGTACAACACACCACCAACCACACTTATAATAATACTCACAGTTAGCACCACAATCGCAACCACCACCCACCCACTTGAGCATCCGAATTCAGATTCAGGAATTTGTACAAATAATACTCCATTCAAATTTACCGGCGCGGCGCATTTTACAACTTCATAGTCTATTTTAAGTACTGTGCTTGTGTTATCTAACTTTCTAGAGTTGATTTCACAGTCTCTGCCTAGTTTCCACATCCATAGTAGTGAACAATTACAGACGAATGGATTTCCCGAAATTTCCAATTCTTGTAATGTATCGATTGGGAAGTGCGCTGCTTCTAGCGTTTCCAAAGCATTGTTTTTCATGTAAATATGTGTTAATTTCGGATTGCCGTGGAACAATCTAGGCGGCACTTCTCTTACTTTCACATTTTCATTCATCCAAATCTTTTGTAAATTAATATTATCAACAAACGCTCTAGAATCTATTTTATCTAGGTCATAAAGTCTACTTATGTGTAAATGCTTTAAATGAAAGAGACTTTGAAATGATAAAGACGAAATATTTTGGAAGAAATTTCCGCTTAGATATAGATGTGACAAGTTTGTCAGTTTGGAGAGGGCAGAGGTAGGTATGGATGTGAGGTTATTATCACTAAGGTCCAAATGTCTCAAGGAAGGCAAATTATAAACACCTAGATGATTAACGGTGTCAATTAAGTTATTATTCATATCCAAATGACGCAACTCTTTCAAGTGTGGTATTCCATGTTTATCAATTTTCTGCACCAAATTATCTGACAGGTCTAAAAATTCTAAGCGCACTAAATACAGCAAATTGGCTGTAGGTACTTCCAGTATGGAGTTGTTCTTTAATGAAAGGACTTTTAGAGATGTAAGTGGTTCGAACGTGTACTGTTCAAAACTCACGAGTTTATTGTTAGATAAATCTAATCTTTCTAACACTGTCAGATCCTTAAATGTGTGTATATGGATGTCCGTTATTTGATTATTAGACAGGTCTAAGTCGACGAGTCTCTTTAGGCCCACAAATGTATCTTTGTCTAGTTTCTTTAGTGCATTGTGACTCACGTTCAAATTAGTCATCTCCATATTACTATCAAAGTTTTTACTACCTAGATCTTGGACTTTGTTGTAGGAAATGTCGAGAACTGTCAGTTGGGTATAAAAGGCGAATGTGTATAAAAGATTGTTGATGGAGTTGTGGGTGAGGTTTATATGTGTTGCTTCTGGGTTGAGTTGGATTGGAACAATCTCGAGGCCGGCGTTGGCGCACGACGCTGCTCTGAGCGCGTCGTCGCACGCGCATCTTGGGGGACATAGTGTGCGCGCTGAGGCGCTCCACGCAGATGCCAGCACTACCACCAACCAGCGCCACTTTGCTACGCCGCGTGAGCCCATAACATCTCATGTAAATAACATCAATGACCTGAAACAGAAAAATATACCTTTATAATAAACTCAAATTAGGATATATTTTATTACATCCTTTTTTGATCGATGGTTAAAGATTGCTTTAAATATTTTTTTTTTTAAATCGCATTAATATACTGTTGCTTTTGATACAAAAATGGGGTGCCCTCTGTCCAGGGACAACTTTTAGATAATCTGAATATAAGTTGCATATAATTAATTAATTATAATTTATAGTTTAATTCCAATATCCAATAGGTATGACTATATATTTCATATTAATGACGCAATCACAAGATTACAAGCTATTGTTGGTTTAAAGTTAACCTTTAATATTTGTACATAAAATTCTGTCATCCCACGCGTGTGCATTTCTCACTTCTGCAATTGCGTCGCCTTATTTATAGTTGCACGGCTCTCAATTCGTAAGACGTTCGTAAACGGGAACTGGCACGACGCTAATCCACTGCAGCCCAAACGATTCCTTTACAATACCTCCAAAACGCTCGACTGTTTAACAAAGGGGCTTCTGGTACTTTAAATTAAATGTTCGGCTTTACAATTCGACGGAATGTATAATGAATGGCACCGTAACATCTGTTAACGAAGGCGAACGATCTCCAAAGTTTTCACGCGCGGGAATAACTAATTGCGAAGGTTGGAATTCAATTTATAGCTTCTAGTGCGCCTGGGGAGATCACGCCATGCCAAAATATTAATAATGCAAAACAGTGTCACAAAGTTTTTGATTTTAAATGCAAACGCGATTAGTAATTACTTAATGGTGAGCAGGTACCAATTTTGTAATATCTTAGAATAAACCACGGCTGCGTAGTTAAAATTATCAATCCAAACCTCTTTTCATATATTGCAATACTCATTGGCGTAAAGTAATAAAACTATGGTAGATAGGTTGGTAACGTGAAAAAACGGGAGCTTAATATTGGGAAAGCAAGAAGGAAATTTTTTTATGGACCACGTCTATATAAGGCAATGATGTCCACGTAAAAGCCGGCTAACTCTGAATGCAAGTAGCAACCATTTTGGTGCTAATTCGATTAAAATATAATATTTCCAGCTGTGGCAGATTCACTAAAAACTGATTTCCAATTCATAAAAGGCCAGTCCAACAGCCACTCAAAAGTGGATGAGAGTCGCGCGGATTCAGCCTTAAAGTTCATTAAGGGTTGCATCACAAATACCTTACAAATATATTGATGGAATTTTGAGGAATTAGTCTGGCTTAAGTCCGCTCCTGTAATTCAATATCACCCCTAGAAATAGATTACACGAGAGCGCCTGAATTACGGAAACCATATGTTGGCGCATTTGATACATGGGAGATTCCCGTAAAGGTCGGATTAGCTCCTACATTCAAAATACGCGATGTACTTCATTTAGTACGGGGCAGTCTGACGGTTATATTGAAAACATGTGAGTTCAAAAATCTCTGTGTTTGGTTCTACAAGAATATTGTAACAAAGTTTTTTTTAATTAACTTGGGAGTATGTATGGTGATATTCTTTTACCGGTAATACCTAACGTATAAAAGTCAAAGATTTTAAGTGACGAAATTATACTTAAGGCATTTTTTTTTTAATTTTAACTTTAATGCAGCAGTGAATCTATATTGGATAAGGGTCTCCTTATGGTAACGGCTCAATCCTCATTTCAATGTAAATAGTATAATTATGTACACATATTATATAAAAAAAGCTTTCACACGCTTCCGTGGATTTTGAGAATTGAACATTATAATCGGCCAAAGCGTCTCAAAATCTGCGTAGAAATCCTTTGATACCCACGCAGATTTTCAGACGATGTGTTTAAGCTTCAATTTATCCGACTGCTCGTTTGCACCCCGCTCAATAAAATCCCAGCCGATGCTAATAGAATATAAAACAAACGCTTATAATATTTACATATCATGCTAATATTTGTAAATCGAATTCAGTCTCGTGGCTCCTTAATGCCGGTCGGGATCACGTTTTTCGCTTTAAGAAGCTATGACTTTAATACCACCTTAGACTTTCATATTAGGCGTTTAATCCAAGGTGTTCGTGGCTAAGGGGCGATAAACGAAACTAAAACGACGTTACGGCCTTCATTTCCGAGCCTCTTGCTCTTTGTCCTTTCATTTCCTGCTTCAGAACGAAGCGAAATTTAGGCTTCGTTAAGTTGTGTTCCATCTTTGTTGTTGCTGATTGAACTTTTCCATTACAAACGATATTGATTGCTGCTTTCCAAAAATTATCTTCAAACAATCGTCTTGTATTCGCAAAGCGATTTTATCTTTACTTAACTTTACATGCCGAAATTAACTTTGCTCTTTTTATTTCGAACTCCTGAGAGCGCAAAGGTTTTTCTTATTGGAAAGTTGTGTTTACGTATTAGAACGGACAATTTTCATAAGTCTAATGGATTTTTTTCATAAATCTAAATGCTGGGTGAATAAACGTGATTGCTTCTTTTTATTAAGTTGCATGAATAAAGAATATTTATATCTTATTTCTGAATAGTAATTCAAGTGAAAAAACGAACTACAAAAGGCATAATCATTAAATGGCTCCACTTGATAAAATGTCTAGTTAAATAAAGTTCTGAAATAAGAATGTTATCCTGAAATATACATTTGAAATTAGAACACAAAGATGAGTTCATTTCCATGTTTTTATTTCAATCACATTAATGTCAAACACAAAAATGTATAACGATTCATCCTCTTTTCTTTTATACTTTTAGAAAACAATTGTAATAAAAGAATTCGCATAAATGTTTTTAGAACTGCTCAACGACAATACTATTAAATCACTCTCTTTGAAATACACAAATATTCGTGTAATTTACAACGTCCCGATACGCAACCAGCGATATCAAAGATCCTATTAATAACGGTGAACGAGGTTGGCCCATTTAAATTACTATCAAAACTATCCACTTAGTTCCGTTTAATTGTGGGCGGGGTGATCACCGAGACCCACTAAAGTTATCACGGTGTTAATACAACTTGAGACATTACTAACACAAAAGACGGTTTGCGAAGGGTGCCGAGACAATAAAACCAGTGTAAAAGTCGGCTAACCATTCGTCTCCCCGAGAAAATAACCGGGCCCTCCGTTTTATGAGTTTCTTGAGGCGCGCTGTTTTAAAATAAATGCTGGCCATTTTAAAAACATGTCCAACAAGTTAAAAATAAAAAATGTTATGTTCTAAATTTAAAAAAAAATGTTCTCTAATTTAAAATCTAAATACTCTCTAAAAATAGTGTAAATTCTGTTTTCGATATTATGTTTTAGGATAATATGAAAGTGTTAGTTACTTGGAAAATATATTCAAATAATTAAGAATGAGAATTTGTGAATGTATTTCTTAAATCGCATCACAAAATGATGACTATAATGACGAGCCCACGAAGTCGGCGTTTGATTTTCTGTTTGATAAATTGTAAATCCGAAACGATAAACTATCGTGAAAAGATTTTTTCCCAATATTTCTATTAGTACAAAACGTTATGATAGTTTACTCAAGTAGTATTTACCCAAGTTAGCATGTGTGCGCGTCAGTAATCACTTACCATCAGCTAAGCTGGTGTATCCACAACCCCATACAAACACGAAAACCATAATGAGGATTAAATGATATTGACGTGCCCACACCTTATTCCGTCACAAATTTTAATATTGGGGTAGCGCACCTGCCGATAGTTACCCTCCCTATTGATTTTGTAATCAAAGCCAGATTAGACAGTCCCCTGGTTTTCTTCAACTTGCACTGAGATTTATTGACGTTTCAAATTGTGTTGGAGAGGTACACACAGTTGTGATCAATTTAAGCTAGTTAGGTTGTAGGTAATATAATGTACCTACATGGAGGAAAAAATCTACCTACAGATTTGATGAAGCTATGAATAAAATATTTAAATGTAAAAATTAAATAAATAGTTGAAATTAGTTATTGCAGCAAACGTCTTGTTCTTTTAGTCTTCTTTTAGAACAGTTTCAATATATTTAGCCAAAGCAATAACAGGCCATAGAGCAACAACAATCAACAGATAACATAGAACATAGACAAAGTTTCAAATATATTTTCACCCCTACGTCGTTCTTAAGGCTTCCATCACCTAGCTTATAGCTGATGAAAAAGGGCTGCCCGAACAAAACGTCAACACAATCTCATTTTCCTTTCAGCTCAAGTCTTAGCGGATAAGGCTTTCTAAAGGCGCCTTTATAAACGCAATAATGAGAAGTGCCAAGGCGGTATTCAGCCCTAACGAGAGGCGTCGATGAATCGCCCATAAAGCGAACACAAAACTTGCCACTTGGCGAGGTAATGGCGATGTTAGCTGCACTGATGCGCCGAACCTGCGCCCGGTCGCACGTTCATGCGCCAAAGGGCTTTTAGCTAACACGAACTTGCTTTCGCTTTGACTTTCAGCGCTTGGATTACGCTGGCTCGCCTCGATTGGACGCGGATTACGGATGAATAGTCAATGAACGAATTCAGGGCATACGAATGATTAAAGCTTGTATAGCTTAACAAGATTAAGATTTGGCTGTATCCGATTTCGATTCGAAATATAGCTGTTAACGGTTTATTACAAATATAACAAGTTATACATATTACTTTCTAAGTTAGTTAATTAATATTAATAGCATAAGGTTTAATGACTTATCGAAATATTTTATTAATTGACTCTACAACACATTAATATAAATATGCGGGTACATTCTTCTCCATCATCCTATCCTCAGTATAATATACGTAAGAAAGTATTGTAATCATTTAATGAATAGTACTCTATAGAGAAATTCTGGTAGAGAGTATACACGTAGTGACGAATAAATAGGTCTCTCTACATAGAGGCACTAACTCTTACTAAAAAAAGTTTATATTGTACATACATAACATGAACTCCGTAACCGATAAACAACATAAAGCATAGCTGATAGTGATTACAGTTCAGTTTTAATCAAATGTCAAATTTATTCTACAGTATAAAATATCATATAGAATATGAAACCGATAGATGTATCTAAATCATTTCGAAATAAGTTAACCTAATAAATAATAGATACGTGCAGAGTATCGAGCTTTGTTTCAAATTTGTTATCATGGCTCAAGTAATTTGGTACAGCCATAAACGTGAAAGTAATTACCATAACTGACGTCAGCCGAATGGGATGGAGCCATAGGATTTTAATGAAGGTAGCCCGGCGAACTGCAAATGATGTGCTCTCGGCGATGATATCGCGCGGATCTCTCAACCTAAGCCTGCTAAATGATCCCGACCTAAATGAAGACGAGGACTACTTTATAAGGAAGTACTGGAAAATTAGTCCTATCAGTCCGCATCTCGCAGAAGTCGTTGAGGAGGAATAATGAAATAGCTCAATGAGGCGACGGATACGCGATATCTTCAATGGGGCTATTGAGACCCGATCGTACCGACCGAGCCCGAAAATCCCACGGATTCCGTGTGAGATATCTAGCGGCTCGTTTAGGGTTATTAAATGGAGTGGGTTTTAGGGGAATCAGTTGAAGAATATATTCGAGTTTCCTATTCACGTTGAAAATCCGTATCTTCAATAAATAAGAGAGGCCCATGAAATAAATTAGCCCCCGCTTTGTCTTCATTGAATGCTTGCCTTAATAAACATAAAAATCCAATGCGATTCCCTTAGTCGGTTTGTTAACGCCCAATGTTAAGTGGATTAGATCTGTTTAATGAAAACAAACGTAGGTATTACAGACATAAATTTATATCTATTTTATTTATAGTTATTACATAACTACGATTTGTAAATCTAGAATATTGATTTATGATTGAAAACCATTAACGAATAAGATATATATTAAAAAAAGCGCACTTCAAACGTTGATGATTGTGGTAAAACAATGTGGTTTGAATTTTACTCCACGTTACTGCAATAACACGGCCCAAAAGCCCTGATAAAATCTGGACCATTTCAAGTAAAGTTTTTTTTTATATAATAAGTGGATTCTTATAAGAAATTTGCAATCACATTTCGTTTCTTTTCTTTTCTGGAAACTTCAAACTCTAAATGCAACACAAACGTAAACCTCTTGGAGAGTTAAAGAAGCCTTATAGATATACAAATTCGTTCCTTTACCGTCTGTAACGCTAAAAACAAATACAAAATGCAGACGCTTGATACACGGCGACGTGCTCAAAGCCCGCATCCACATTCAGCTTAGCTTACCCAAGTCTTCAGAGGCTCAACTTGGAACAAAATTCAACTTTTCAGTCATCGTACAATAAAATATAAAGGATGAATACCCGCTTCTGTGGATTAAAACTAGCAGGATTTAGGTAGAAAAAGAAAGAGAAACAGTATTCGAAGCTATTAAAATGTTTTGTTATAGTAAAAAAAAAGATTGAGATACAAAGATTCAACAACTATTGTCTAATATAGTTTTCACTCGTTTATAGTTGCAGATTTCACGGACAATTTTGTCCTTTTCAAAAATGAAAAATAATAGCGGTATAAAGAGCATATCTTTTTATTGTAAATTAAGACCCAATGGTTAAGTTAAATATAATTACAAAGTAATACATAACTGAAAGTTAAAACTATAAAAGCAAAGTGTACGCAAATGATTTGAGAAATTTCATACAAACTACACAAAGTATCCTTCACGCAATCACAGCACGGAGGCGAATGGAAATTCCATGCGTTTCAATATTGAATTCCTGCTTTTATGACGTGCATCTATTACAGTTTACTCGCAGCTATAAAAAACTTTCGACGATATCTATGTCAGTTAAATTGTAATTTACGTCTTTATTATCTAGATATGCATACAAGATATCGCCGTACTAACTATTTTAACATTTAGCGATATCTAGGAGATGGTTTGAAGGGGTTAACGAACAGATAGTACATTTTCATATGCATAAGGGTTATGATGACACGTTCCCCTCGCCTTTATCTTAATGGGGCATAGGAAACTCGTACAAAACATGACAAAATAGTTGTCACTTAAGACCGGCTTAGTGCGATCTAGAGGCGTCTCCGGTCGTGCCGGCCAAATTTGGCATCGATATACACATATATAGTAATATATAGCACATCAGGATTATCATTTTACTTTTATGTTTCAAAGATTTTTTATAATATGGTTTCCACAAAATTTGTAATGTTGTAAGTACCTAATAGACAATTATTCTATATGACTGACAGTTCCAGAGACTAAGATTAATACTTTCTTAATTTTATAATACTAATATAGTCCAAACATTTAAATCATGAGCATTTAGGCTAACCAAATATGGACTAAAGTGTTAGAATTATGTTATTAGCTGATACACTTCCGTCGAATGAAATGAGTAAGCTAAATGTATCGCTTACTCATTATACTAAAGTCCCTAATCTGTTTCTACGTCACGTAGCAGTTTTTCTCCGCAGAATCCACGTACGCCCCATGGCAATAAATTCACAATACTGTTTTACTGTGTCGTGGATTTGATAAACAATACGCGTGCCGTAATAAAATTATTACCTCCTATGCTTTACGCTGAAGCAGCTGCAATTTTACGATACATAAAGTAAAGAGCTGAGCGGAATACCCACGTTTACGTTCAATTTTTATTGATTTCATCCAGCCAGGGTTAATCCAATCATTGATTTTAGAGGATTTTTCAAGTATAAAATTTTTTTTCGCTGTCATTTTTAGATCTTGGGAATTGGAATTAGGATTTGTGTTTGTTTTATTTGTTCTTTAGAAATAATATAATAATAATAAAATCATCCTAGCCGATTTCGGCTTCGGCAGCCGTCTCTATAGACGGCCGATAAATAATATAATACACGGTGTTCAATAATAATTAGATATAACATACTTTCATTTATAACTATACTAGCTTCCGCCCGCGGCTTCGCCCGCGTGGATTTCGGACTTCAAAAATGGTGTTGTTTTTATTATACATAATCTAATATTATACTGAAATATATATTAAATTAAATATATACGTATTGTTTGAAACAATAAATCGCTTTGAGAATCGAATTTGTCGCCGCGCATTTTAGGCGCT
>LUGF01040297.1:136873-170172 GCA_001625245.1 Calycopis cecrops
TAATGTAATGGTAACTGTGCAGTTTGTTGTACAATTGCATATTGTTTGGATCAAAACCTTTTAGGTTGATTGTAAAAGTTACGTCCAACATGCTTCTACTTATCCTTTTGTAATAAAATATAACAATATTTTATTAGTCTACATTTCTCAACCTTTAATTTTAGTAAAACTATATTTTGTATCCTATTTCATTATTTCATTCATTCAACTGATTAGTAATCAATGTTAATGTTGAGTTTCAGCAGGAGCAAAATCGTACACGAGATTTTACTTCCGTTGGCAAAGGTTTAAGAGCACAGCGATTGCTTATTAATCAATGCAACTGAAAATGGCTTGTAAAGCTCAAAGGATTTGTAATAGGATTTATTCTTTGGGTCCTGATTGCGATGTTCAGATAAAGCAACATTCGGTATCAAATTTGTGCAGATGCCGCGATATTTAATTTGCAAAACATAATTCCAGATTACAGTTTCATTTCTTAAGTAATCCTCTATAATAATAATAATATATTCATGAAAGGTATAAATAAAAATTAAAACTGTATATCTATAGTAGTCAAATGTCTTTAAAAAATGTGTTGAAGTATATATCTAAAACCTCTATTTAATAAGAAACATTTGCAACTTTTTACTAGGTACTTACAGTCTCACTTTTCATATTTCAATAATAAAAAAACATTTATTTATTTAGTATCCCAATAAGGATCTTTATTGTAGGATTAGTTGATCTTTGACCAGTTCGGATAGCGATCTCTGCAGTAGCCGGCTTGAAATGGTCACGAGTAACAAGGGATCGGCCATCTTGTATTCATGATCTATCATCATTTCCCGCCTGTTATTCACCGTTGTACTACCGGTAAATAATGAGCATCGAGATAAAGAGGAAGTTAATCTGCAATAGTTGTCTCTGTGACTCGATAATCTAAGGTCATAAAATTTAATAATCTCATAAACATCACACATTTTTCCTATCAATTAAAGGGTAAGGTGACGACTGAATACTAGAATGAAAATATCTCATACCACCCCTCATCTTTAAATGAGCTCTAAGAACAGTTTAGTTTTTATCTCTACATAGTCTCTTTACCTCCTATCAAAAATATTACTTTATGCAAATAAACATACCCATTATATTCAAATGGTTCCAAGTAAATGAAACAATGACATCGTATTGATGTTGTTTCAACCGTATCTGGCTTCCTTTACAAAATTGATTTCAATATTAATCAACAAAGCAGTATTGACCGATGTAACCGCAAAATAACAACCTTTGTAACAATTTGTCTTGGCAAATTTTCGAATAATTTCCCAAGCGTTGCTAGTGATAAACACTACCCAATTATTAAAAACGTTTTAGATTATAGTGTGATGTAAAATTAAATCAATGTTTTAGATAATAATCGAGTTTGGTAAGAGTTAGTGTAATACGTATCGGCTAAACAATTACTGAAGGAGAAGAAGAAAAAGAAGTGTAATGCTGCATCAAAGCCTAATCTTTCCTGATTCATATAGCCTCTGCTGAGCATCTAGCAGTCGCGCCTAATAAAGAAAATTAAAAAACTGTGTGTACAGTACTGAATTCAGAGAGCGATTTAGATTTGGTAAGTCTTAAAAAGGAGTTTCTCTTAAAGGAGAGAAAGGAGAGAGAAAAAGGAGGTCTTACATGAAAACGGCGTAAAGTGACAGCTGAGCTGTAGCGTTTCGTGCTGTTTGTAAGTAACCGGTGGCCCATGGAGGGAGGAGGAGGACGGAGGGGAACACGTCTGTATGACCTCTTTGCGGATGTCTATGGTCGTCGGTAGTCATGAAAATGGTTCCTATTGCTCGTTTGCCCGCTTATATAAAAAAAAAATAATAAAGACAGTTGTAATAAAAATACTTGCATCTCCTTACTAACCTCAGATAAGTTTTACGTAATAGCAATCCCCACCCGTTGTAATCGCAACTGTACCAGCATAGAAACTAGCGGTCTACATCCTGTCTGGAGAGCGGAGACAAAAACGCGAACCAACACATCCCGTAAGATGGAATGGCCAGCTTGAACCTGCCTTATCGTGTCAGCTGCTTCCGGAGGTCATTGCACTTAACTACTTAGAAGTGATAAATCATGTGCTGATAACATTGATGTGTTGTAACTTTACATTAAGACGCATGACCGACATATTGCTTGTACGAGTTATTACTAAGATAAAACTCATGTTTATTTAGATCATATTTTGACCACTCATAGGAAACTTTTATGCCATATCATCTTGTTTTCTTAATTACCTTTGATATTGTTCATTGATATGTTTTTACCGGGCATTGCAAGTATTATTGTGTTGTCTAAGATAATTTCCCTGTCACATTACGGCAAGTGTGTTCGTGTTTCGTGTGGTTTCTGACAATTCCGGCCGCCCCTACTGCAAGGGATCGAGCAAAGGACGCCAACACACCTCATATCCTGTAGAATGTAGATGCTCATATCTAAGGACATGTTCGTTAACAAGTGGTCTAGATTGTGTCATCTGCTGATAGATCCTATTTTTTTATGCAATGATTTAAGCCGCCTTAAAGTTTGAGGCGTAAAATCTTGTGAAACAGTAACGTAACAGTATAACGCTTTTTCGTGCAACGCCTGTGGCTATGTTCGTTCTGTAATAAATTCCAGTCGCGTGTCTCTCTAGCAATTGTTTTGTATTAATTTTGAATGAAAACTCCCCGACAGTTACATGCAATGTAAGAATTTAGACACAACGTAAAATACACAATGGCAAATGAAATTATCCAAGTAAAAAGCAGTCGTGTAAAGTTGCAGATGTAACACGAAACCAGTTACAAGTAGTTCAGCTCAAGTGAACTTTGTCGCTCCGTACGGGTCCGTATGACATGTTATAAAAACTTCCGCGAATTCGATTATACATTTTGCGTTTAGATATAGCATTTAAATACAGAGAGATTTAAGCTCTTGCGTATTGTTTGCATTCGTTCAGATGTGATCTTTGCCGAGGTGCCATGTTGTTTATTCAGGGCACCTCAGTTTTGGGGTCCTACCGTATTTGATTCATCCGCGAGCCCTATCCGTTCTATAAGGATCCACCCAGTTCTGATATCAATGCATAAATTTCTTGGCGAAAATAATATTTTATAATTTGTACTCCATTCTGCAGTTTTTCAAGGGGTGTACTGGTATCTAAAACCGTAATACATCAGTAGTAATTTTCCTTCCACAGCAGTCATGAAAACGATATCAAACGTCGATAGGTGACGGCATAATTGTTGGCAGTCGAGGATTACTTTTAATAGTCCCGATCAAATCTCAGATTGGTTCCCATAAAATCACCGCAAACATCAAAATGTGCTTTTGGAGGTGTATAAAGTATCCCACGAGACTAACGCAGCTCGCCACAGCGGCCGCACTCGTTAAACCGAAGATCGGTGTATCGTAATTTGCCCGGGTTCGATTACAATAAACACCACCACCGATCTCAATATCGACCTTACACCGTCGTTACAGGACTCAAATTGGATGGATTGTTATTTTATTACCCATGTGGTCAGTACGATACTTAACCCGATGGGAGCTATCGCATATCAAACGCGGTGTAATAATATTTTCAAATTTATATTGGGTTATGGACCGTGAAGCCACAGATTAAAAGTAAGTAAACTGTTGTAAAATAAAAAAATTATATCGTCCAGTTCGATTTTACTACCGTCAATTTGAGAGCAATAAAATTATTTATGTTTGTCGATAATTGCCCGAAACGCTGAAGCTTAGATCTGGATTATATTATAACATATTCAAACTTTTGTAGACTAATCTTGGGTTTAACACATCGCAATCAAATCTGTCCCTTTAGGTACAAAGTATATTTCTTTAAAAATATTAGTGAGAATTCTAGAAAAAAACTAATATTTTTCATCATAATATCATCATACCTTTAAGTAGCTATCATCGGGTATTAGTTTATGTATGATAGCAGTAATAAAAATAACAAATATCAAATTATTTTTTTGGAATAATGATTAATTATTTATAGTACCACGGATTGGCCATGTAGTAGTATCGTCGAATAAAGCGATTAGTGCGTCGGTGCCACCTTGTCTCCCGTTCCAGGTTTTCTTTGTACAAATGGAAAATTACATAACTTTGCCAAGTTACATGCCCGTACCTTCCGTACCTATAATTTTTAAGTATTATTTTAGGTACCTACTAGTTGTCATATGAAGTGAAAAATAAAATGACAAAGAAGATAATAATTAAGTTCTCAAATGAATTACACTTGTAATATTTCAAATGAAAATGATAATCAATGTTACACAAAAGTAAGAAATAGCTAATGATAATTTAAATATAAAATCAGAAACATCAACATCTAATATTGAAATCATAATGCCAAGAAATGAATTAGCAATTTACCCGATGACGAGGATAAAAATAGATACAAAGCTGTGGTCTACAGACCTCAATGTTCCGTTCCTATCAAATGTAAATTAAGTCAAATTCGAGATGTTCCCACCGTTTCGCTTCACCGGCTATGAATATAGAATTTGAAACTCCATAATTATTTTTCTCGTGAACCAATACCAACAATTATAAAATTCGTCACGATCTAGAGCCTATATTACGTGCAGTAACTTCTTTGAAATGACTACATCATTATCATGATGAGCCATAACTTGTAGATATGATCATCATTATCATCCATCAATCTACTTTCATAATTTATTAATTGAAAGAAAACTAATTTTATCTCTGTTTCGAATTTTCTTTATATTTAATTAAAATCGGTTTTCTTTTCCCCAACTTTTCTTTATAGCGTCCTTTACCATTAGTTATTGGAGTAATATAGGCTTGTACTAAGCTCTATAAGCGTTATAAGCTTTGTAAATAAGCAAAGGAGGATAATAATCACCTTCAGTCCATTGCAAACTATTCACGTAGGCGCTATAAGCATTAGTAAGTTGCAAAAGGAGCATCATTATGTGAAGTATCTTAAAGATGATTCTCTTTCATATAGTTGCATGTACTCACTAAGTTCGTAATGAATGTTTCACCATCATCATCGATGAAATAGTTAATAGCAAATTTAGCAATAAAGACCATTATGAAACCATATATTTTGCGATGTCAAAAACTAGTCCACGATTTTAATAAACTTTCCGAATTTCTATGTTCCAATTTGATTTTCACGAATGTTTTATATCCGTCCACTTTCATAAACGAAGTGACTGTGGGTTGTTATTTTTTCAAACGTTTCATGGATTTTATTATTTTATTCACCATATAAATTGAGCGGAACGTACTCGATGATAAGGTCAGAGGATTTGCTGTTACATTAGAGAATGGATTTTTTTTTCTTTAAGTACAAATTAATATTAAATTTATGGTTTAACTAAAAATAGTAACTTTAATGTAAAATCAGAAGATGGAAATTTGAATGTTTCGATTACAATACAAAAGTATCGAACACAGCTTCTCCTCATAGTGGTTTAAAAAACTATATCTTATTGAAAAATCAACTTAAATTGTTTATGATCTTGGTATAATGTAGTTTTATGCAATCGTTAACTATGGTACACAAAAAAAATATTCTCCTAGAATAATGTATATTTTTAATGGAAAAAACATTTTGTGACGTTTTGTGTAACTTCCCTTGACATAAATGTAATTATTAATATTGTTTATTAAAGAAATTATGTAGGTATAGAGGCAAAATAACTAAGTCTAAATGCTATTTAAAATTGAGAATTTCTTTTATAATAATATTGCATACGATTGATTATTAAGCACACAACAAAACTAGTTTCGTACAGATCGCCTTCGTGGCTTATTGGATAATTTACCGTTTGTTTGTTGCGATGTTTTCCGAAAGTAGTTTTATTTTAATAAGTGAATATTGTCATTTTCTCATACAGTGGTTGCAATTTTCATAACCAACTTTGATGTGAAAAGTTTGCTCGCGTGCTCATGTTTAGATTTTTACCAGTTAACAATTTCGTGTACAACATGATTTTATCATTAAAAATATTCATTATTTTTAGTTTTAGTTTTTCATGAGTCTATGTATATAAAATGTAGTAGGTACATTATATTTTCTTTATTAATTGGTTCGTTTATACTAATATTTATGTAAAATTCTTGTAAGATTTTTATAGTATATTGAATATAAAAAAATAGAGATTATTCATGGGCAGTCCTTCCTCATCCCACCTCCATGGGCCACCGGCTAATTACGCATTCAATTTCTTTTCCAAACCAAAACACTAAGTACTAAAAAATATGACAGTACTGAAATATTATGTCTTAACAAATTTAGACTGTAAATATTTGTGCTTATTCGTTAAAATGAACATTTCCCGTAACTTTACGTGACTATTTATATCGCAATGTAAGAATATAAGAAGTAAAGTATATGTCGTGCGAGACCGAGGTACAAATAGTCCACCTCATTCGAATTCACGTCAAGCCCTCGTATTTGTAATTCAACACTGGGTCCCCGAGCGTACGTATTGTTTCACCTACAACCGCTAAAGGGGAAGCTCTTTGTTCAAAAAACATTTATTGAACGCGAATTGTTAATGAGTATCGCTCAAGGCTTTCTTCGTGAAGTTTTGCAAGAGATATTGCCCTTGAATTGGCAATGAATATTATTTGGTATTATAGTAAATTTAGTTTGTGTAACTTTATTTTGTTTGAAACTTTACGTGATGTTTGAAGTATTTGTGTGTACTTACCTATATTAATATTAAATATATAATAATAGTAGATTATTTTCATATCTACTGTTCTTCGTTATAATTTTGTATAGGTTTGATTTGCTGAAGATTTTTATAAACATTATTATTTACTATAACAATCATCTTCAGTTTTTACAGTTCTAATATTACGTTTCAGATAAATAACTTTGCTTAAAAACATTTTTTTTAGAATTGGTCCCCAATATGAAACAAAAATCTTTGCTCCCTTTGTTTATCTTTAAATATCATGGTTGCGATAGAGCCATAAAGAAAAACTACAATTTCATAGAAACTGCAAGTTTATGCAAATAAATCTAGGCTACATAAAAGAATATTGGAGCTAAAAATTCAAACCGGATATCGTATTCGTACATATTTTCTTTTCTTTCAAATGGAGCATAATATAATACTGTGATTTTACAAAGACTGCCTGTGACTGTGATTGACAAAATAAATATATATAATTAATAATATTGTGCTAAATAAATGTAGTGCTGAGTTCCAATTGTAAATCAATTTGTTTTGATACCTACTTCTTAATATTGATAAGTAGTACCTAAGACGTGGTGCCACACTGCATGCGTGCAGCCGAATTGGGCACGACCGGGGAGGTACCTCTCGCTTACACGAGACCGGCTTAAAGTGACAGCTGTGAGCTGACATGTTTCGAGCGTTGTGTGCCGGTGGCCCGTAGAGGTGGAAGGTGAAAGGAGGGCAGGGCATCTGTATAGCCTCTATGCGGATGTCTTGGGCGTCGGACGTCGGCAATCATTGCTCAGACTGTGCGTTTGCCCCCGTATACCTACATAAAAAAGTATTGAGTTTAGTACAACAGAGTACAGTATAGAGTAATATAACTTCGCTGGCATTTTTTAAATTGTTGCTTTTCTAATTAAACAAATTAACTCAAGCTTAATGAGAACATTAACAAGCACACTAATTTATTTTATCTTTAACTCTGTCACTCCGGGGAATCAGTAGATGTAATGTCAGTATCAAATATCCAGCAAGTTACGTAAAAGTTTCCAGACTATGCAATAATAAAAATGTCAATGACTATTTAGAATATCTGATAATTCTAATATTCGAGAACTTTCTATTCGTTTCCATCTAATGAGCAGTAAGATTTAATAAGTAATCTGATATTAGTCATAAGTGGATCCATTAGGTGCGTTAAACCTCGAAGAGATGTTACCGGTGTTTGTTGAAATATTATATTTCTCAAAGTATATTTTTATTTACCTATAGGTACTTATCTCGTAGTTATTGAACTTCAAGCTGTTTGTTTATAAAAATACACCTATGAATATAAATGAATCGATCGTCTTGTAAATTGATTTAATATTTTTATTTTTATTTTTGAATTTTACTTTTGTTGCGACATTGCAAATTTTTTATAGCATAGACGAACAGACGAGAAATAAGAGCTATTTGGTGACAACTGACGAACAACATCTGCTTATTATACAGATCCGTTAGTTTTTACTTTTCCCGCCAAAATGGTCTACTTAATGTAAATAAATTTTAATTATGACAATTTTGAAAATATCACAATGGTAAAACGGCAATATCGTTTTTATTACGTTAATTGCAACTCGTCATTACATTCTTGTCATTTTCATCAAATATATATTTATAAAGATAGGCCCACCAAGGCAAGACTACCCAAAGAGGTACCTCTTTATAGTAGTAGTATTCGTAGGTAAAATCTGCATAGTTTGATAGACATTGTCATCAGACAGAAGCAATTTAGGTCTCACACTAATTTGGTACAGTAACCAACGTTGAGATGACGGACGCCCCAGTCCGAGATGCTCTTCATTAAACAGAGGCGGAGGGCGGAGGCGATGGCTTTATGGGCCCATTTGCATTTACACGAGCACAGATTACGCCCGCGCTCATCCTCGTGCTGAAACGAGCCTTCCCCTACAAGCTGCTGGGTAAGTCTTAGTTTATATCGCCCTAAAATTTTTACCCTCCATTTGTTTTGACGACTTCTTAAAGTTCTCGGGAGTATTTTTATCAAGTCTCCACTCGCAATGGTTTTTAAAATTAAGGATGTTTTTTTTGTTTTATTTAAATTAATAAATGTAAAGAACTATGTCCATTTCAATAATTTTTAAAAATATAAAGTAGTCAGTCAGAATTATTATACATATAATCAGAATGCATATAGTATATTCTACTTTCACCGTAGGTACATAATTAACAAGTATTAAGACTAATGATCAAATTAACGTAGCTAAGATACTTGTTATATATTCATTATAGACGTACCTACCTATACTGTTGTGCTAATTTCAGGAGCTGTCACAATTAGGAGACTCCCGCACTGGCAGTAAAAATCTCGTATAATATAATACAGACCAATACAACGATATCAGTGCGTGTTATAGTTATTTTCAATTCAGCTACATACCAACCTAATTTTTTTTCAGTTCATTAATTATGTATATATAAAGTACTTCGTCTTTCTGTTGTTCTTTCTGTTCTCTTTCTGTTATTTATGTATGTTTATAGTGTTTTTGTTATGATACACTTTTGCCTATGAAACAATGAAAATGTTTTTTGAAAATTAGAATAATTATAAAAACTACTTTTTGAACGTCAACATAGGTAGATGTATCTACCGCCATATACCTATATAATCAACTAGCTGCCCGACAGACGTTGTCTTGTCATTATTGGAAAATATGTTGTCATGGTAACAGATAACACACAAGAAATATATAGATTTGCGATCAAATAATTTTATAACGTTTTAGTTATACTCGGTACCAGGTTAGGAAATCAAACGTGTCTTTCATGCCTCAAAGTGCTTTATGAACTCGTGCATCAAAAACCGAGCGACTTCAATTTTTTCCAGTTTTCCCGTCCAATTGAAACAAAAGAGCGCCAGGGAATAGAATAAAGAGCGAACCTGTATTTGCACTATTATATTCCGTGAATTTGGTTAGTCATTGTTCAAAGTGCCCAGCAACCAGGTGCAGTATGAGTTGAAATAAAATTTAACGTGTCGTGGTTCACTCGACCGACCCAGTTTCAGATGAGACCTTTCGCTTTGACAATAGCCTGTTGACACAGGGACATTATGTCTGATCGGCGAAAGCCCGCTGAGGCCCGCATCATAGTTTATATAGTCCCTAAAACAAGACGACCAATTTATGTCCACAGGACTACAGGACGTTGAAACGGAATGTAATGTCTCATAAATATTCACTGTACATGAATAACATTTGAGAGGGTCATATTTGTATAAAAATTAAAATGATGGAATATTTCTTAAGTAGTATGTGGACGACGGTGCCTTATGTCATAAGTTCGGCGTACCAAACTTAGACACTTTCGAGGGCTCATGCACAACAAGTTTGCTAAAGATCATCACACGGTCAGATGCATCGTTTACGATTCAGCAGTAACAGTGAATTGAAAGTCGTTTTCGCATCGAAGCCTTTTAGTTTGGCATAATCCATAGCACCAATTCAATACATACATTTTTATATATTTAGAAAAGCAAACATTAATTATAGATTAATACAATTAGTCTTTTCTCTCTGCCAGGATATTCACTATATTTGTCTGAATCTCATCATCTGTATGAACTATTTTTATTAGTGCCCCTTAAAACCAAAATATTATAATATGATATAGGCACCCTTAAAACTTCTTCATTGGTATTTTACGTTGCAGCGGATATTTTTTTACAAAAATCATCAAAATTTTTAAAACAGGTAAAGCACACACAAAATAAACACGCAATTAGTGGACGACAATATTCATTTCGCGCGAAGTCCTCCCAACATACCACATTTATAACATTATGTCGGATTTTAATGCAGGATATTAATATCCTTTAAAAGCAATTTTAATTTAATATTCTGTTAAAACGATATTGTGGCACGGAATAATTGATATTGAGTTTTACTTTCGAGAGATACAAGCATAACAGTAATATAATATTGACGATCCCTATTATATTTTTATAATTGTTTTTCATTTCATTCATTTGAATTTAACATAGAAATATGAGGAATTTCGAAAAGGATGGAAAGGAAGAATACTTTATATTCAAGAAATATATAAATTTAATTAGGTAACCTATTAATAATTAATAATTTTAAAAGTTCTATTAAGTATGAAACAATAATCAAAAAACGTTTTAGCTCAATCAATTCTTGTAGGTACATAAAATAAAAATAGCCTTTTTAATAATTCAGAATTACACAGTCATTAGCTAGTGTTAAAAAAGAATTAAAACTTTCATAAAAGTCGAAGGTACATTTGTGGTGTAAAATTTAAATTTATATCAACCCTAAAGCAGGCTCGTCATATATCCGTCATTTATCCCGCCTGGTCATTTGGACCCAGCCAGTCGTGAGATTGACATATTGGGATACGCATCGTTCAAATACACCGCCGGTGCGAACAAAAGGGTCCGTCGAAAAATTATTGGCCCCACTTTGTTTTATACTGATGTATCATAAAGGGTTAAATCTGTCTCTTTGTCAACTTTTTTTTCCATTCTCCGCTATAAATCAATTACTTTTCCATAGTCATGAATCGGTCACAGTTTCGTAGTTTTATTAAGCAATTTATGTGCCCTGTATCCGAATAGGGCCAATGTGGCAAATATTTGGACATATTCCGATTGTATGTATAAATTACCGAGGGTTACTATTATTAAATTGAAATGAATACTCGTATATTATAAAGAGGAAAGACTTGTTTGTTCGTTTGATTGTATTGAATAGGCTCCGAAACTATTGGCCGAATCTGAAAAAAATATTGTACCATTGGGAGACAACATTATCCCTGATGAACATAGGCTATATTACTATTTAACCTCTGTTTTATCGCGGGACAATGATTCATTACCAATGTTAAACGGGTAATAGGACAACTGATCTTTTTCAAATAACTACTGACAGATCTGTATTGGGGCCGTTGGTGGCTTATCAATGCGCACAGGGTACAGTTAGTATGATATAAAACTTTGAATGAATTATCCAAGAAAAGCTTTATTTTACTTTAAATCAAAATAAATTGAGAGTCAGTGACCCAATGGGCGATAAATAAAAGTTATTTTTGCGATTCGTTCCACATAAATAAATTTAGGCAAAGATCGTTAAACATTCCAAGTCTTCTTTTACGATATAAGTTAATCTATAGTGAGTTCATCAAGTAAATCATCTAGCATTAAACTCCTATCTAATATATACATTGATAATCATAATTAAAAATGTTTATTTCGTTTCTATCGTGTATTACTCCAAATGCTGTTTATGAATTATAAATGTTAACAAACTAAAGGCTGGTTTCACAAGCTACATTAAGCGACACCTAACACAAACCTGTAAACCTAATTTTGTAGTTTATTTACCACTTAAGCTCAATAATCTAAAGGAGACTACTGCAACAACATTTACTACATTTCTCTGACAGCTTCAAATATATCCAACGCATTAAAATGACTTCTTTCTGCCGAACTCGTTATAGTTGTAACGCAATATGTAAACACCTATACGCTTAAACTAACATTTGACTTACGTTGCAGCGCGACAGCCACTAAATGAACAATTTCCTCTGCACCGTAAACGTATTAATAATATTTTATCCGTCGTGTCGTAAATTATAGAAATTTGACGGAAACGCGGCCTCGACTCTAGTTTTTATGGTTTTATGTTGTGTCGAATGACTTTTTAATGTTTTCATAACACTTGTTTTTAATATATGATGGATATACACCATTATTTTAAATATTATCAAGTGTATAATTATTATGAATCTGAGTGGAAGGCATGTGTTTAGGATTTTTATGGTTTATGGCAGGGGTTCCCAACCTTTTTTTAACCAGGGACCACTTTTAAATTATTCTCGATAGCAGGGAGCACAATGTAGGTATATAAAAAAATCTCACTCACTGCACGGCAACCAACGGCTTACCGATCGCTAAGTTTAAAATCATTCGCGGACCAAATTTTAACTTCTGCGAACCACTGGTTCGGAAACGTCGAAGACATTTGGTGACTACGTGTGCACATTTACAGAATTTATATGGAAGTGTGTTGCCATCGTTCCTCTTCCCACTCCAATGATCCACTGCCAACTGACGAATTTTACGAAACTGTCCACCCCAAATTCACAATGGAGGATTACCTCTTACACGGATCATAGTGGTAGATAGGATTTTAAATAGGCTTAGAAATTCACTTCAATCCTTAGTTACAAAATTTATTTAAAAAAAGAACGATAGTTTAAATCATCAAGTCAAATTGACAATACGTCGTGAGAGCAAAAAAATTGAAGCACGCTAAATCTGTTTTGCAAATCTAAAAATGGAAAACCGTCCTATAACTCCAATTGGAAAGCATGTTACTGCGAAATATTAAACAAAATGTGTTGAACATTGTAACGTTGTATCGCTACTAACTGACTTTTCTGAAAAGAGTCGTAAATACACAACATAAATACGAATGGCGGAACCAAAATGTTGCAGTTAAAGTGAAACAGTTTTTCAATCTAATGGTAGGACATTTACAAAGCTTAGAGTACGGTACAAATGGTAAGCAGGTGTTGCTTTATTGAAAAAAGACAAGTTACCCCTTCTTCGAGGATTTCATAGATTAATGCCCTTCACGAATAGAATTCACAATGTTTTTAAGGAATTTCGATTGTTTTACACCGAATTGTTTTTACTTCGAAATTTGAATTAATTTATATCAAGACTTGTTTTGTTTTCCATATCTTTCATGCTATAATTATATTAGGTATACTTTTTATACTTTTGGACATAATTTCAAACAACTTTGAATTTGAAAATTGATTACCTTTTTTCTTTCAACAAATTCGTTCAACGCTCTCTTTAAGAACTTTTTATAATATTTAAAGCAAACTTTTACCATATACATTGTTATATCCAATATAAAATTATTTAGAATTAGATGCATACCTAAATGTAGGCGATCGGCTTAATGTTATAACTTTGCAGAATTTGGTGGCATGTGCTTCTGCTATAGATACTCCTTGGACATCAACCTGGAACAAGAAAAAAAATATTATTATATATATATGTGTTATAAATTACACCTTCTAAATATGGTAAATTATAAATCTTATGTTACATGAGCGACAATGAACATTTTTGAAACAAAGAAAGATAAATTATATAAATTATGATTAAAATTTGTTATCGTAAATTAATTTAGCGATTAATATGTAAGAGCATTATACGCATGGAGGGGAGACAGAATGAGAGCACTTGTATAACCCCTATGCGGATGTCTATGGGCGTCGGTAGTCAAGAATTGGCTGCGATTGCTCGTTTGCCTCCTTTACCAAAAAACCAACAGATTTATGGTTTCTCTTTTCTGCATATTCGCGGCTTTTCAGAATGAGACCATAACCATTTTCTTTACGCCCAGAGATTGTCCACTAACGAATAGAGCAAATAGCTACTAATGCAATTATTTTTATGATGACACTCAATACAGAGAACTTTTATTAGGTATATAAATGTTTTATCATATTGTCACGTGACAAAAATATCCGCTAATTTATTGAATGTTACCTCATTCTTTACTATCTTTTTGTGGCTAAGTTACAGCCTTTTTAATGATTCGATAAAGGATTTCCACATTTTAGGATCTATAAAACAGACCTTCATAAACAAGCAATATTCCTTTACGGCTGCTTCGTTATTTACGGCAACTTTTACTTCTCTAACAACATCGGGCTATTATTTATATATTTTATGCAAAACACACTTAGCAGGTAAGCTGTATAATATAATGAAGAACGTAAAATGCCCTTAAACATTTTACAAGAAGCTCTTCAGCAAAAAGAGGAGTTCCAAAAATATTACCCATAAATATAATACTTTTTAATTTTTATATTTTACATCTACTAGAATAAGATTTATGTTTCTTTTATTTGTAATAACCATTAAAATATATCTAGTGATATTATGTAAGAGTTTTAATAACTCTTTAAAATTATGTATTTTTTTAAATTAACACCTCTGTAATCAATTATTCTTGGTAAATTACAATCCAGTTGGAAACAAAGCCGAAACGTCTATTTAAGTCCCAGGTGCTTCAGGTGGCTGTCCACCAATCAATTTGAAATGTTAATTCAGACTAGACTGAGTAATATATCACCCGCACCCTTGAACAGATTTATATAGTGTCTTCTGTCGCTAGTCAGCGGTCGTGGGCTCTTTAATTATTAATAACTATCGTTATCTGGGTTCGTCTATCTACTGGTCTTAATTTACTGGGCTGGTCCTAGTCTAGTGGTAAGCGTGTTCAACCACAAGCGTGAGGTCCCAGGTTCGAATCCCAGGATGGACCAAAAATTGTAATTTAAATTTTAAATTTCTAATTACAGAAGTTGGCGGTGTTACAACCCCGTGCCTCGGAGAGCACGTTAAGCCGTCGGTCCTGCGTCTGATTTCTCTCCGGTCGTGTCGGACTGCCGTCCCATCGGAATATCAGAATAAGGGAATAGAGAGTGCACTTGTGTTTCCTGCACACTTGTGCACTATAATATGTCCTGCGCAGATGGCACGCGTCTATATAGACGACCGCCGTAGCCGAAATCGTGTTGGACGACATTATTATTATTACTGGGTTGTCTATATTTCTAATATGTTATAAAGGTGTAAATGAGCCCATAGACATAGCACGTAGGCTATACAGATGCGGCTGCTATGTTTAGCTATAATGTCTAAATAATAAATAATGCTAATTAATCGCCCAACAGGTTTACATTGGGCGAGTAATTGTATATTTAAAATACGTATTATATGCGTGTAGTTTGTATTACCATATCATCAATTTTTGATATACTACACGGACGCGGTAAGTTGCGACCTGGCAAGAATGCGAAGAATGCTAGAGAGCCCCACTCTTCCCCCGATGTCACCCTAATATGGCGATATCGGGGTGGTGCGGGAAAAGAGAGCGAGAAATGGAATTTTTGCCAGGTCTCAACTTACCGCGTCCGTGTTATACCTATCTAGCAAAACATAAATAATATTAAAATAATATACCCACCATTTACAGGTCTTAACATAACATGCCATTTAAAGTTTCACCAAAAACATACTTTGAAATTTCGTAAACAAATTCCTCATTAAATATAACATAACATGTTCATTCGTTTAACAATATCAAAGCAACCAACTTGATTTAACGTAATTTATCAAAGCTCAACTTATCTCCAGAGAAAGCGAGTATTGTTAGATACTTAATAGCTACATAATACGCTATGAATGGACTGGCCGTGTAGACATTCTTTTGTCTACATAATACTTCGTTACCTCCGAGATCAGAGAGAGCCTTTTGACATTTAAAGGGACAATTTGCTCTGATTAATATTCCTCTTTTAAAATATTTACACACGATTCGTTTGTGAAAAAAGAAAGAGTTATTTCCAGCCAGCGCCGGCATCCGTCATCTATATTAAAGGAGGTTGTTCTAAATAGACGCCATTTTGAAATTGTCAGTGGACGTTTAATGTCGCATTGGAAATGGTAATTTCAAATTAACTGACTCTTGTATTTATTTAGGTAGACGGTTAATGAAGTTGAAATAAGTTAATAAGTTTGTTGTATCTCATCTTTAGGTAGTATTTTCAATTTAACTTGTAATAATTCATAATTATAAAGTTGGTAGAGTTACAGTTATTTTTTATTGATTTATTTAAATAAATCACAAATTTAAATTATTCTAAAATACGTATTCTCATATTAATTTACATTATTAAGACTGCACAGAAAACTTTCAGGACTTAGCATTATGTAAATTTATAAAAAAAATACCCAAACAAAAGGAATCGCAACTAAGCTCTATCCATTGAAATTACTTTTCTTTTACGTGATTATATACTCAGCATATCAGTAACCCACATATCAGTGTTACCAACTACTGAATTGCAGCTCAAAAATGATTTTTAATTCATCGTTTGTGGGCTGGCGGGAGCGTGTCTCCACAAAGTACGTCAGGTGTAAAACAAGATATATCTCATTAGTGCCTCCTTCCTTTGCATAACGGGAAAAAATTAACAAAGATTAATTCCAGTTTTGCTCCCAGTAATTTTTCAGCGAGTTAACGAGCTAACTCGGCTATGTACGTAACAAAGTTGCGAAACGAAACTGGTTTGGCAGTCGCGCTTTCAGACTACACCGTTCCCTTAATTTTCTTTTCAAACTCTTTAAATTTTCCATCGCTTTTAAGATTTCGCAACTGGGAACGCTTTGCCGTAAGAATTATACAGCAGCTATGCAGATTCTTGAGAGATGCAATTGCGTTTCCAAAGCTCCGCCGGCACAACTTTATATTTTGTTAAAACATTTGACGTGTTAATCTTACGATTTATCTTTCATTTATACAGGTACATATTTTTTTTTATACAGGTATAAGTTGTATACAGGAGATAGCAGTGCCCCGGGGTTTCACCTGGGTTTAATTTCTAGGAAATCCATATAAACTTCAATTCCCTATTTTACCCTCATAAGGGTTGAATGTCTAAAAATGCTTTCTTAGCGGATGCCTAAGTCATAACATTTACCTGCATACCAAATTTTAGCCTGATCCGTCCAGTGGTTCAAAAAAGGTTAAAATGATGGCTATGCTCTCGCGTTTCGTGCTGTGAGTGTCCTGTAAATAAGAAAGGGGAAGGAAAGCAAATATGGGCGTTCGTATTCGCCTTAAGGCTCCGGCTGCTCGTGTAGCTGCATTTATTAAATAATATAGTCATTACCATCCATGCAACGTTTGTTTATTTAATTTGTGTTAAAATGTTTTATTTATTTCTCCAACTTGTAGAATTTTGCCGTATCTTTCATTATTAGGAGACTGGGAAACTAGGGTTTAGTCTATTAGTAAATACTCAAATAACATAATATTCTTTTTATATCTATTACTAAAATGCACTTCGTCCAAAATCCACTTAAACCAGATCAGAAAAACCCCGAAACTATTGAGCTACAGACACTTTAGCAATCATAGTTGTTGTATGCAGTAGAGAAACATACATTCAATAATACAAATCAAAACCTATCTAAATGGAAAATAAAATATTCAAAATTTATTATTCATTTTTCGAACGTGTCACTTTTAAGCCGCCATTTTCTTTTAGCCGAATGCACAGATTTGAATGTGTTCTATTTTATGAAATTCTGACCGGATTGTAGAATATGTGCGTGGGCAAGTTTTGTCTGATAGAATTGTTTGTTTGAAATAGATTTATCATAAATCATTCTTGTTTGTATTTGTTGAATCTACTTTACAAATGGCCGTGTCAACCGGTTCAGTGCGAATTAGTCTGTGCGAGACTAATTGTGAGAATTGTACAAGTAGTGTACATTCTAGAGCGTTTTGTTATTTTGTTCTATCCCTTTTTCTCTTTATCTCTTATTGCTCAAATTAAAGTAAAAAGTACGGAAAAGTTCACTTTTTATTGATCTAGGAATATCAATATTCATTCTTAGTTTATAAAAGCTAAAGGCCATTAAAGACTAGGGGTTTTATATATCCGAAAATTTGCCACTTTTTAATTCACGAAGTCCCAGACTAAAAAAAAATTAAATTGTCTCAAACCTCTTACTCCTCCCTGCTTTCATTCTTTCAGGGTTATCTACCCTGGAAAAAACCCAATGGTTACGCCGTCAAGTTTGCTGTGCTTTGTTCGATGGCAAAATCGAATTTACAAAAAAAACATATTAATGTTTCCGAAATTAAAAACGGAAATTCGGTGCCATTAAATATTACACATGGGATTGAAATATGTTTATTCTGAATGGAAATAATTTTAAAAGCCAACACCAACTGATTCTGAGAACAGTGTAACTCTACCTCGTAATTATGCATGTTACAGGTCAGTATATCATAAACACACATCTCGAATTTAAAAACCCGTAATAAATATAAATGTTGAATTTAATGGTACATTAACTACAAATTTGTTTTAATAGGCCTTACATACTTTTCGTAATTTACATATAATGATAATTATTTTTAGTTGTAAGCTTTGATATCATTATGTGTGGGATAATACGTGTGTGGTCCAGACAGATGAATTAATTGCTTCCAAAAATTATATTTAGCACTATTATATATTTCAAAAGAATAGGTATAAATATAAATAAGCAATCTTTAGCCAAATGACAGAGCAGCCATAGTTTCACAGGTTAGTACTAAAGCTACTCTGTACTTAGGTCTTGACTTCAACATAACTGATTCATTTTATATATTTGTAACCGGAATTTGTGAAACCATATGTTGTCATTTACTACTACTAATAATAATAATAAAGCTTAGCGGGTAAAATATAGTTTAGCTTTTTGGTATCGAACAGGAACGCAAACAAGAAGTCGGAGCCAATTTCTTGACTACCGACGCCTCCTCCGAAGGGTCATCGGCTACTTACACACCTCACTAAACGTGACAGCTGACTTTACTCCGGTGTCGTGGAAGCAAAAGTTACCTCTGCGGTCGTGCTGGTCCAATTCGGCTGAATGCATACATGTAGCGTGGCACTACCTCTTACTATTAACTACTCACTCATATTAACTAATAACCCGAATAGTCAATAAAACATTATAGAGGATTATTAGTACCTACCATAGACTATTCATTAGGCATATTTTTATTCATTAGGCATAAAATTATTTTTATAATATAAATTGAATCAATTATGTATTATACAAGTCATATAAAAGCAATTCGTGGTAATTAGTTAATCACTTCTTACACTTATAACTAATGTAATTATAATTACACTGTACACACAAGCAGAATATTGCATTTACATACATTTAAATAAACACGTTTTTGTAAGCGATTTGTTGGGTTGGCAAATGATAATAATAGTGTAATGTGATGTAGACAAGTGATATAGCGAAACCCCACCTAATACGGCTCACGCGATAGGGGCTAGGGGTGACGCGGACGCTCCGCCGGCCACACGTTTGCAACATTAAAAACGTTTTAACGTACATTCATTAAAAATTATATACTATGTAAAATCTTGATAATAATCTTTTTATTACGATCCTAATTTAAATTTAAAATTAACAATACAGTATGTAACAGAACGAAAGGCAAAGAAAGATACCCATTAATGTTTAGACTATAAATATGATTATGGTACCTTGCATATAGAAATTAAGCATCTTTTTATGATAGTGAGAAAAAAGTAAAACATAAACCATTACTTTATTACATGCTGTATTATTTATTTACAATTTTATCAGTGTCAATGAATAAAATGACATAAATGTCAGATAATATGATAATGATATGAAGGTCAAGTTCAAGTAAAATGCGTCCTGCACGTCTCGTACTAGAGCCCGGCTGGTTATGAAAATGGTCTAGTACCCGCTCTTCCTCTCTCACGTGAAGTCGTTGAGGCCCTCCTCGGTTAACCGGCACCGGTGGGTTGTTATTTCGTAGACGGATAATCGCATTGACGATCACGCGTGCGTTGTTGTGTTGCCTTCGTGCAGGAAACCTCTCCGCGTACAGACGAAGAGCAGCATTCCCGTTACACAAACACTCTCCGTATACAAGGATCATATCCACAAGTTCCTCCGCAGAAAAGTTTAAAGGCATTATTGATATTTTTAAGTTAAAATTCTATTTAAATTTTATCTGACACATGAACGTCAGAACTCAGAACTGGACTTGATGTTTAAATTGAAAAAAGTTTTTTTAAGAAAATGTTTACAGAAAAAAGTCCAAAAGTGATTCAACCTATTTCAAACTCATAATGGTACCATGGTTACCAAGGTAACAAATCTAAGAAGTCAAACAAAGAGATGTCAAAGCGAACTATCAATGTTGTTCAAAATACATGTAATAAATAATGATACAATAATAACATAAATAGTTCTTAAATGATTACTATTATTACAGAAACTGGTTGGTGTTCGGTATATTAAGCACATGCGGTAGTGTTATGCGGTGGTAGTGCGGTCATAGTTGAAAATGCAGTACCTTATCTGATATGTGGATTGTTTTGATTATTTGTTTACGTTAATAAACTGACGTCTTACTGTTTCTACAGTATGTTACAAGAATCTTTATCCGACTGCAAATAAGAGGGACTAAAGTCATGTTGAAATTGTGCAAAAGCAACTAATAGTTAATAAAAAGTACGCTATTACAACATACTCCACTGTATCATCAACCAGGTATCAGCTTTGCCTTTCGTTCTGTTACATACGTATATCTAGAATTAATCAAGTAAAATTACAATTATGACGTGTAAATGTTTTAAACAAATTAAAACTTGGTATTACTTGAGGGAAAGGAAAAGAAGTTATTCGAAAGAATAAGCAAGCTGAGGATATATTGTGGAATTAAAATTCTAAATTTCTATGAAGGCCAATGTGATTTTCTCCTGTCCGTATTTTGGCTTAGTCATCTCTATAGAAATTAGACTAAAACGTGTTCTCCGAGACACAGGGTACACCGCCAACCAACTGACTACAGACTGTCAGAATTTGAAATTGTAATATACCAATATTATGTACCGTCGTAAAGTGACAGCTGTGCTGTCGCGTTTCTTGCGGTGTGTAAGTAGCAGGTGGCCCATGGAGGTGGGAGGAGAAAGGAGGGCAGCTCATTCTTATCGTCTCTATGCGGTTGTCTGTGGGCGTCGGTAGTCATGAAAATGGCTCCGACTGTTCGTTTGCCCCTTTTACCATTAAAAAAAAAAAGACCTTTTTCTCCGAAACCTTAAGCTGGGTACCGAGAATGTGATAAAACTTGGTTACTAGCAAACCATAGGCCAATGTACATGCATGTTTGTTCTCTATTACAATTAGTTTTCACTAACTTCAATAATCAGTCACCAATTTTTCACTACTTGTTCAATCGATGGAACGTCAAATGATACTATACCTAATGGCCTTAGATAAAGTATTTTTTCTCGATCCTTTGTCAACAAGACGCTCTGTTGATCATGGCCGACATTGTTAAAACAATATTAGCGAACTAGTAATTGGAAAGTAATAACGAAACAAACACACAGCGCTACGTAAATACACCGAGCACCCCAGAGCAGTTGGGAATTAATATTCTAATTAATTAGATGAAAATGGGGTGGAGTCGCGTTGAACTTAATATTAAAATTACATTTGTGTTTTACCCTTTTTTTGTTTCACGCTTCTGTTAGCTTCACGTATACAATACTTATCACGCGACTACGTATGTGCTAGCAATATTTTCAGAATTTATTCCGCCCGCAACTTCACCCGCGTGAATTTCGGACTTCAAAAATGGAGTTACTATGCATATAAACCTTCCTCTTGAATCACTCTATCTATTAAAACACCCTATCAATCAACCTAATCTGTTGCGTAATATTAAAAATCTAAGCATACAGGCACACATACGGAAGAAAGTGACTTTGTTTTATACAACTTAGTGAAGAAACTGTATGCCAAAAATATGAGGAGTTTCTGTGAAACATTTCCCGTCGTCACATACGTTTCTTGTACATATGTCACTTTAGAATCTTGTTCGTTCTTAAAGAGTAAACTCCACAGACGGATCGGGATCCACAGGCGTAATTTTATGTTTCATTTTGTCTTGATGCAAACGAGCATTCGATGGCTAAAACATCCACACAAGTAGAGTTTATCTAGACGGTGCATATATAACCCTATTTCACGGAAATCTCAAGTGTTTTTAATAGCATGGGGAAAATGAGCTACGTATTTATTTGAAGACTAGCGATGCCTTTTATTCGTTGCCTTCTTTCATTCCATTCACCGAATGGACAACTTGCTGCTTATAAGCCGCAGGACGCGATAGCATAATTACCACTTTTAAGACGATACCATTTGAGCGAGGGATACCTGTTGATCGTGCTAGCCTCGGCGGCAATGCAGCAATACTCTTATTGTAACACCGCACCAGTTGAATCACACGATAATCCTAAAACCTTTTCGTAATAAACTCAAGTGCCTCAAAATCGCCTTTTAAATGACGCAGGTAAATAAAAAAATATTTTCAACACGTACTCCCGTGTTTCCCGGCGCATTTTCGCCATTTTCCGTCCACAAAAACAGCCGTGTCGTTACTATGGATGAGCCGTAAGTAATATTTATGAAGGCACCGCCACATTAATATAATATGTTACTGCTCGTGCTTAGCCGGAGTGTGATAAGGGTGATGGGCGTATATCCTGTACATAGATATTATATATACGTGATATAATATTGTATTTAGAAGTATGTATATGTTACTTGGATTGCTTACTTTTAATAGTGTTGAGGTAAAGAATTGGTAAATTTTTGATGACTACCGACGCCCTTTACCATGTTTTTCCTCTCCCTTGCGATTTACCTAAAACTCACAAACAATGCACACATTTGATTGCAAAATTGTCACTTTACTGCATGTCATGTAAGCGACAGGTCCGTCGTGACGGCCTAATTCGGTTGCAATACTGCAAGGCATTCTTACAAAAATATAATTAATAAACTTTACTGACACTATTCCGCTAAAACCGTTGTCAATAAGCACATAAGTGCACGCATTATATTAGGTGATTGTACAATGGTAAATGATTAGAAGAAACTTTGTATATTATGAATACATATAATACATTATAAATGTGTCTTATCCTACTAATGAATCCTAAAATGTATCATATACGAGCAGTAATGTCAATAATACCTATAATAATTTATAAGCAGAAGCCACAATTTATTATTTTTATTTTAAAAAAGTTTTTATATCGACGCTCAATGCTGCCTGCATGTATTAAGTTACTTATGATATAACGGCGGATCTGAGAATTATTTTAAAATATAATATCTTCTATCTGTCATTTATTACACACATTATTTCTCCGATAATCTTTTACATTCCTACCGTTTTGTACGAGACCACAGGAAGGAGGGTGACTGTGGGCGTTTCATTTGTCAATAACGACGCCGTGGGTGTACTGTTTTTATTACTCTACAATGGTATTACAATAACAAAGTGTTTTTTAATACGATAAGACCCAATTTTATGCGTCTCATTTTTTTAATCCGGTAATATAATATACTGAAGTTATCTTTATCATAAATTATAGAGTCCAGTCCAATCTTAGTTTAGGTCTAAATAATGTAGCATTTAAGGATATTTTATACAATTTTATCATTATTTGAAAAATTATTGAGTCTGAGTCATAGAAAAATGAGTCAATTCAAAAAGTAGGCTGGCGATTTATAACTATTTGTGAATTCTTAATATCACGAGAAAATTTACAATATTATATTCAAATATTAATCAAACCCTAACGAATTAGATCTGGTTACTGGGACTTAAGCATTCCCTGTAACAATTGAAAAATTCCCTTTAACTGGCAGAACGGGATATTATATGCTTTCTCACTCGTTCCTCTTGGGGGAACGAGGGTTTCCATTCCGGAGCTATGCTCCCTACTGGAGGCTGCATGCGAACCCTGTTAAGACAGGGCTGTCCTTGGGTGGGGGAGTGACCCCCTTTTTTGAAAGATAGTGCCCGTAGGCTTGGTTTAGTTACACTTGTTAATGATTAACCCCGAGTGGGGGAGACGCCTACCGAAAGGTCTGCGTCGACTCGAACTCCAGGTTAGTGAGAAACAAATTGAAGGAGGATAATAGGATGTAAGGGCACTCGGGTCCGGAGTTTTTGGCTCCAGGTGAGTGTGGAATGTAACTGATCAGAGACCAAACAATAGGGTTGCTTGGTCCCCGAGCAGCACGTCCCGCTTTATTTTTAGAAAAAGCTGTGAAGTGGGAGTAAAGAGAGAAACAAATACAAGTTTTAAGTAAAATTAGTAAACGTAAGAGTAAAGATTATAAATTAAGTACGAAGAATATAGCGCTGAAAACGGAGAATCTGTCTGGGCAGGCGAGGTTTTTATCCTATGCCTTGCCTTGGTAATTTGAATTTGTCGTGAGGTTGGGAGCGCCAGGGGGCGATACCCTGTAGGGTTTCGTGCCCCGACGCATCTGCTCTCTCGAATAGGTTTTTTGAAATTCTTTGTATGAAGTCATCCGGGCTCTCGATGCGCAAGTCCCTAACGATTGTATCGTTACGAACGTAGCGGGGCGCACCGACGATCCTCCGAATGACTCTATTCTGAATTCGTCTTATTCGGATTTTATGGGTCGCGGCCAACATATGATGCCACGCGGGGGCCGCATATGTTAGCCGCGATCGGACATAAGCCTTGTATAGATGTAGTCTGATTCTCAAATCAATGGCTTTTGATTTGAGAAGTGGGTCCATTCTGGCGGCAGCACAGCGGGCCCCGCTTATAGCGGTGTCCGCCTGCTTCGCCATTTTGAGTCCTCTGTCAATAGTCATGCCAAGGTACTTGGCGGAAGTGGCCCACTCTATTTGTGAGCCGAGTATCCGAAGTCTCTCCGGGGCTTTCTTCATACTGAACGCTACCGCCTGGGTCTTAAGGGAGTTAATACCCAGGCGCCAGCGGTCCAGCCAGTCAGGTAATATGTTGAGGATTCTTGGCATCTTCGCGGCGGCGTGTGAAAGATTCATCGACGCCGCGAAGTATGCAGTGTCGTCTGCATATAGAGCTGCAGTGACCCCGGGTAGGGTTGGAATATCACCGGCGTAAAAATTATACAGCGCCGGTGATAAGCAGCTCCCTTGGGGAACACCGGCACTTATAGATTTAGTATCTGACAGGAAACCTTCTACCCTTACGCGAAACCTCCTGTCAGATAAGAAGGACGCTATTAACTGGACTAATGGCCTGGGCACGTCGCTCATAATGAGCTTGTACACCAGGCCATCATGCCAAACAGAGTCAAAGGCTCGTTTCATATCTAAGAAGACAGCTATCACTACCTCCTTTTTATTCTTCGCCGAGGCGAGCAGATGCATGACCCGGACCAGCTGGTGGGTAGTGCTGTGTCCGGGCCGAAATCCGAACTGCTCGCTCCGGGGGGGCAGGAAGGGGGTGAGCTGCTTGAGTAATAGTTGCTCGAATGTTTTGGATATAGTGGGGAGCAGGGTAATAGGTCTATAGTTTTCGGCCTTCCTGCTGTCCTTGGAATCTTTGGGCAACATAATTATGTGGCCCATTTTCCAGCAGGACGGGAAACAGCCGGTACGGACGATGCCATTAAAAAGCCTCGTCGCGGCCGCTACCGTCCTGCGGGGGAGGTTCCTTAGAGCCATGTTGGTGATTCCGTCATGTCCGGGGGACTTGCGGGGTTTGAGCCCGCTAATCGCTTTGCGGACCATGTTGGGGGAAAAGTGGAACGTCTGGACTTCTCCGTCCTGTCCGGGGTCATTGAGGAAAGCCTCAACCGTAGACTGGACCCTGGACAGGTGGTCTAAGTCCGACGAAGGGAACGGAGCGAACTGATCCACCAAGTGGTCCGCAAAGATTTCCGCTCGATCTGAGGCCCTGTACCGGATCTGACCATCCTGGTGTATCAGTGGCCGAATAGGCGCTCTTGGTTTAGTTAAGGTCCTCGTAATTTTGTATAAAGCAGTGAGGTCGTCTCCTGCCTCCTCTAATCGGCCCAACCATCTCCCCGAGTCTAGAGCTTGAAGCTCCATTTTTATCTTCTCGGTGAGATGATTGAGACGAGTCTTGAGGGTAGGGCACCTGGTGTCCTGCCACCTTCTACGGGTGGCTCGCTTCTCCCGAATGAGAGCCTCGAGCCACCCCGGAAGTTTTGGCTTGCCCGGGTTTGGAGTACTGGTGGAAGTTTCGGTGGCGTCCCTTAGTGCATTGCTCACACACTCTTGTATTTTCAGAGCGAGCGACTCGACGTCCTCCGCGGTATTTACCGGGAAGGACGGAGTATTGGCTTCAAGCTCTTTTGTGAAGACTCCCCAGTCCACCCACCTCCTGGGGGGGAGGTCGGGGAGTGTGCAAGCTTGTTTCTGCAGTAGTGCGAGGACCGGAATGTGGTCAGAACCGAGGTCGTCAGCCAGAGCCTCTAAGGTTAGCTGGCCCTCTAGGTTCTTCACAACAGCCACATCCAGGACATCTGGGGGCGAGGCGTTATTGCCTGGAAAGTGGGTGGGCGATGTCGGTCCAAAGACCGCATAGCTATGATTGTTAGCGTCCTCCAAGAGTTTTTTCCCGCTTGCATTAGTACTGCACGAGTTCCATGCAGTGTTTTTACTGTTGAGGTCACCGGCAATCACAGTCGGCTCCTCTGAATCGAGGAGCCGGTGGATGTCGGCGACGTCAAGAGCGATGCGCGGGGGCTTGTACACTGAAAATAGCCTTAAGGGCTTGTTTCCAGCCATGATCTCGACACCCAAGGCCTGCATGGATGTGAGAGGCGGATCCGGTAAGAGTTGGTGCACGATTTTCCTCTTGACAAAAATTGCTAAGCCTCTTCTGGCTGTGCCACTAATGTCATCTTTACGGTAGGTGTAGTATCCAGGGCAGACAAATTTTTTGTTGGAAGTTAGGAAAGTCTCGTTGACCAGGGCAACGTCGATCTCCTGCTCGCGCAGAAGGTGACGAAATGCTGCTCCCCGGCCAACGATACTGTTCGCGTTCCAGAATACTACTCGGAGGTCCTTGTCGTCCATTTCGAAGCAAGTGTAGTGCAGATCTCGACCAGTCTCGGAAAACTGGACATGGCTATGGTGAAGAGAGGTTCTCCGCTTTGAAAGCGGGAGTACGCAGCCATGACCAGTTCCACGAGACTGGCAAAGGCACGGCCAACGAAAGCGTAGGTGTCCTCAGTGGGACGGTTCGGCTTTGCAGCCGATATGATCTGCTCCGTATGAGGTGCAGAGGAAATCTCAGTGATGCGCACAGAGGGCAAGACGTCTCGCGAAGCGGAAGAAGAAGGGGTGGGGGCCGATTCGACCTCCATTTCCGTCTCAGAAGCCAAAGCGGCGACGTTTGTGGTGCCGCTCGCTTTAGCCGCCTTTGACTTCTTCTTCTTCTTTTTCTTCTTTTTCTTTAATTGGCCTGTCTGGGGGTTCCTCTGAGTGGGGGCATTAGCCTCCGCCATCAACGTAGCGNNGGGGGGGGGGGGGGGGCAACTCCACCTGGGTGGGTACCGGGCGCTGGTCGCGAGGAGCGGTGGTTCGCGCCACCGGCCCCGCGTTTTTATTACGGGCTTCTCTTTTAAAAATGGGACAGGCAGAACTATTGGCAGTGTGGTCCCCTCCGCAGTTTGCACAGGTGGGTGCCTCCGCCTTCGGCCTCGGGCAGTCACGTGCGAAATGTTCCTCGCCGCAGCGAATGCACGCGACTTTCCTATGGCACTGGTGGCTTGAGTGCCGAAAATGTTGGCACCTGTGACACTGCGAAGGGCCCTTCTTGCCCCGCCAGGCGTCAATAATAACTCCGGGCATATTCAGTAGTTCAGTGGTGCTATAGATGTCAGTGGTATTTTCTTTGCGTTTGATTAAAGCAAAGAAAATGCACCCGGGCCTGCCCTTCCTAGCCCTTATTTGCCGAACATATTCGACATCAAAGCCCAGGGTAAGCAGGCCCGCGCGGATGTCCTCCGGCTCTGTGTTAACTGGCAATCCCCTGATCGCGACCTTCAGTGCACGGTCCCTGGGCAGAGAGTAACTAAACCAACTGAGCCCCTCGCTTGCCTCGAGGTCACAGAGGTACCTCTGGACAACGCGGTACTCAGCTTCGGTTTTTGGTGAAAAACGTACTCCCTTACCCAGGGGCTTCGCGGTAGGCACATGGCCTAGTAAGTCTTTCAGGTTGCTGAAATGCCTCACCCAATTTGGCATTTCCTCAACAATTAAAGGCGGATATTTAGGCTCCGCAGATGTCGCGGATGCATCCGCACCCGTCTGCGAAGGCGGTATAGACGCGCGCGATGTCGCAGAAGCGCTTACACCCGCGTGTGGGGGCAGTGTAGGCGCGCGCGGTGTCGCGGATGCACCAGCGCCCATCTGCGGGGGCGGTGTAGGCGCGCGCGGTGTCGCGCACGGTGATGGCACGGCCGCTGCCTCCGCGAACGACAATGCAGTCCGCGGGGTTTCACGGTCGCGTGCGGGGCTATCGACTGTTTTCTTAGGCGGTGAAATTGTTAAAATATCATCACTCACCTCTCTGGCTCGTTTGGCAGTCATTTTCGGCGGTGTGTGTGCACGGTCCAACTCGGGCTCCACCATAGTGACGTCACTAGCAGCGTCCGACTCCTCAGCCGCAGAGCTATTGCCCTCTTGGGCAGAAGGCGAGGAGGCTTCATCTTTCGTGTTCGTCACAGGCGAGTCTGGCCGGCTACTACTCCGCTCCGATATGTTGTCCGATTCGGGTTCAGACATGGTGTAAGAATTCACTTCGGCAGTACTTTCGTGTATTCAACAGTGACCGGGCTCGCGCTCGGTCACCGGGAAGCAACGCGGCGAATAAATAAACTTGTTATTCACGCAGAATACGGCACGTCCGTTCGGGTCAAAGTCTGGGCCGATCCTAAGAGCGAGAACATCAACGGTGTAAGTCAAATACGCGTTACGAATGGCAGGACAGAGACCCCGCTATAAAGCAAAGTCGACACGGCCTGCAGTGGCCGATTTGATTTAGCTCGTCCGACTATTCGCGCATTCATAATATCAGAAATGGTACTTGCAGAATACATACAGTAAAGTTAACATATTTTGAATGTATAATAATCTTTACAGATTAAATTATAATCCCTTAAATACTTATGTGATAATTATGTAAATCAAAAAGCGGTGTGAGACAAAATTGAACGTCGTAATAATATATAAAATTACACAATGTTATTTCTTAACCCGACGAGAATGTGGTGGGGTGTGGCACACCCCTACTAGTGTTTACATCGACATAACTTTTTAATTTGCTATACTACATTTTAGCGTTTTCGTGTAGCTGGAGGGAAGGGGTTGAGGGAGTGAAACGTGGCGTGATCGACGTATTTGAGCATTTCGATGACCATCGTTACAGGCCTAGGCGGTGGAAAAGCCTAGCACATGAAATTTTTTTTTTCAAAAATTGTACTAATTTTGATTTAAACACATAACTGATTTTATATTTTATGTTTTTATAGTCTTATTTTATCAAAGTATTCAGGTTTTATAAGTTTTTAGACATTTTGTGGAGTTAAATAGAAGATGATTATTTTTGTTACGAAAAACAAGTGCCTTAGATTATGTGAATAAAAAAATAAAAATATACAGAATTATAGTATAGATTTTGTTTTATTACAACGTAATAGTGACTATTTATAATATTAACTCGTTATTTAACGTTATTTCAAAAAGAAACCTGTTTATAATACTCTTTCTGTTTGGGGTATGTCACACCCCGCCACATGTTTTATGTAATCTTTTGCCACCACATTCTCGCCGGGTTAACAAAACAAACAATAGCAATAGAGACCCCAAGCACAAAATTAAATAAAAGAATAATCTAGAACCTCAAAGGAGACATTTCAAATGTAGGATAAAAAGTAATACTAAGTATTTTTAAGATGAAAACATAGTTAAAACAAAACGAAGCAAAATAAAAAAGGAAATAGGTTATACAAGTAGCGAGATTATGTTGTACATACATAATTTGTCATTATTTCATCAATAGTACTAAGCCCGGTGCCATGGAATATTCAAACACGTTTTACCCTCCAAAAAACTATAACACTGCTCTAATAAACATTTCATTCAAAAATTCCAAAAATCTATATACAAATATTTCGATATTGCTGTGCACTTCGCTGCGAGTTCAATCTGCATTCAAATGCACCATTCAGCCCTCTGAGCGGAGCATATTGGCTCTGGTTTAATGAAAAGTAAAAAGAAATAAAAACTAAATCTTGTTGAAGAACCAACGCAGTTGTATTCAAATATTATTCGTAACCTATTAATAAACTTAATATCAGTGATGTTTTCTAGTGCGAATTCCTCAGCTTTATTCGGCAGGAGTCCATGAAATACTTAACTATAATAAATAGAGGATATACTTATATCTCAGCTCTATTTCTGTACCTGGCTCAGTGTAGTCAGCTCTATTGACTCTCCATAGAGATCAATAGAGCTCTATGGAGAGTCTCTCCATAGAGCTCTATTGATGCTCTATGGAGAGACTCTATGGTCTCTCCATAGAGCATCAATAGAGTACCGCAGGTCACGGTCACGACCCACTGGCATCTAGCGGCTTCCCGTCAATTATCCAAGTCAGTCCATAAGGTTAAAGATCGTCCAACACGCCGTCTTGACTGTCAGAATAATTATTCAAAATCTCAAAAGCAAGTGTTTTGAATGCATACAGTTGTATATTCGCGTTTCGTACGGTGTAAGTGAGTAATGGAGGTGGGAGGAGAAAGGAGAACAGTGCATATGTACAGCCTCCTCGCGGATGTCTATGGGCGATATATTATATAGTCCTGAAAATGGCTCCGACAGCCAGCCCAAAAATTGGGCCGGTATGACCGCTGAGGTACCTCTCGCATACGCGAGACCGCCGTAAAGTGACAGCTGTGCTATCGCGTTTCGTGCGGCGTGATAGTAGCCGGTGGCTCATAAAGGTGGAGGAGAAAGGAGGGCATGTCTAAGGGCGTCGGTAGTCATAAAAATGGCTATGACTACTCGTTTGCCCCCTACACCATAAAAAAAACCCCGTACACCAGACACTCACACTCTTAAAGACCTATTAGTATTAAACATTTTAAGTGTTGTCTGATTACATAGAACAATTAAAATTTTCACATTTAAACGCAGCATAGAAAAACAAAATACATTTAATTTCAAATTGTGAAATTCTAATAAAACGTTTCAAAATGCTTTGCGTTCTGTACACTTGAACGATGTGTTTGTACACTCACGACTATAACTGCTTACGAAACTCCAGTATCTGAGAAAAAGATTGATGGCTGCTTATAGTGATGGATAACGTTGCAGTAGTTGCCCATTCGTATTTATTATACTTTTGGTGTTATAGTTAGTTGTTTAGTTGTATTGCTCGCTTTATTAAAACTCTTCGGGGATTCATCATTCATTGGCCTGTCTTCGCATCCATTAGTGAAACAAATGATTTTCTACAGCTTCTCGAAATTATTTTCTACGCTTATGATTACAAATATTTTAAACGTAAAATAAAAATCGTGATATAATGTTAGGGCTAGTTTATGTAGAAAAGTAATGTTTATATACTTACATCATACAACTGTTAAGTGATAGATGTATTGCAGTGTTTCGTGTGGTTTGTAAGTAGCCACGTAGAAATTCATAGGATGGGAAAAAAGGATAGAAACATAGATACTTAGAAATGTTATGGTTGTTTATAGGCATTTTAGTAAGAGGTAGTTAGAGAATTAACCGATCCAGGTTGAGATATGTTTACTAAGGGAGTTTTTGGCATAGTTACACCGGTACGTGGGTAAACCATGATATTGTGAAGTCAAATGTTCAAGATTACTAAGCTCTTTTCCTGCATAATTTTGAGTTCCATACCTCACAAGAAAAAGCAGAACCTTATTATAAATTTATGTATTTTAAGGGTTTAATATGACTGACTGGTCCTATAAGGGTTCCGTTTTATATCTGTTGTCTGTTAGTCTAACTGTATGTACGTTTATCAAGATGTTTTTCTCAGGAACACGTGGTAGAGTTAATCTAAAACTAATTTTGAGATTTATAGGCACATGCACAACAAAAATCTTTTATTTTTATTCATGCTCTATAACGTAGGTTTGAGTGATTTGAAAATGCGAGCACTTTTTTGCAAAACGGAACGCTCCACGAAAACAATAAAAAACATCAACATATTATTCTCTCTAGCATATTTGAAAATATAAGGCTAAAATTCCCGTCGAAATCCATTCACAGCTTGACTAATAGAAGCACGACATGAAACAGAAACCTTGAAAGGATAAAAAATACACGGCAGCTGTTACGGCGAAAAATAACATGTCATTAATCATATTAAGGAAAGAAAAACGCCAAGTGACGACAAATACTTTCCAGGGCAGGGCGACATATTTGCAGTTGCCGGGCACACAGCGTTAGATCCGGAGATACGTTTTACATTTCACTAATGAACGCCGCGCAGTGACGATATTTTTAATATAATTTCTATTTGCTATGAGTTTCGTGAAATAGATAATGAAGTAGAGCACTGGTAAGTTTGAAAAAGGCATGCAATATATTTGCTTTATTGCCGCTCTATTTTGTCATTCGTAATACTTAAATAACGTTGAATAGACGTCTACTTGTATAGTAAATTAGAACGAGGCAGTGTCATTGCTGCAGTGCATCCAAATTAGGCTAATACAAGCAATGAGGGATCTTTCTCACTCTCGATACCTCTTCTTATGCATTAGTATACAAGTACGCGTTGAGTGCTCTTTTATACTTATCAGTAAATGCAAGAAAAGTAGTTTTATGAATAACAAAGAAATTTAGAAATTTTCTCGTTATTTCCACGTTCAGCAGCTGGTAGGCAGGAAAATAAGTTTCATTTTATAACACGGCCTTACTGGGTTATTAACAAGACAATGCAAAACAATTTTACTACAGGTAAATTATATAAATTTTAAATATTTTGCAACCTTATCTTATAAGCAATAAACTCAATATTGCGGATATTTAATAGCTTCAATAC
>LUGF01040297.1:170745-184592 GCA_001625245.1 Calycopis cecrops
GCCGGTCTCGTGTAAGCGAGAGGTACCTCCCCGGTCGTGCCGGCCCAATTCGGCTGCATGCAAGCATGCAGTGTGGCACTACCTCTTACTAAAATAAGTTTCATTTTATAACACGGCCTGACTGGGTTATTAACAAGACAATGCAAAACAATTTTACTACAGGTAAATTATATAAATTTTAAATCTTTTGCAACCTTATCTTATAAGCAATAATTCAATGTTGCGGATATTTAATAGCTTCAATACAAAAACTAAATATCACGACAAAATAAACTACAAAATACTATAGAAGACGTAAAAATATAGAAGTAATGCACGAGGTAAAAGATGTCCCAAATACGACGGCAGGTCATTCGAGGCGAAGCAACAAAGCGGATATATTACAAGTAATTTTTTGCGTCAGGTAAATGGCTCAGTATGTTTTTATTAAACACTTAAATATGTTACGTTGATGGCCCATAAGTCGAGGATGAATATTAATCGTCGACCCCCGACGTTATATGAAAACGTATTAACATATTATGCGTCTAAGTTATGAGAACTGTTTGAGGCTGTAGCTCAATAAGTTCAAGCTATTTTTTTATAAATAAAATTAAAACTCTGAACTATTTGGATTCTTTCGTAAACATAAACACCGACTGTATACAAATCAATGTAAGAGCACTTAAGATAAAGGATTTAGCTTCATCTCGACTCTTAGACTCTTAGAATTTTTCACGAGTTGAAAAGTTTTCATTGAAGAATTCACAAGAAGTGACATCTTTATCAGCCCAGTTATGTTTTATTTTATAGGGTTTACAAAATAATATGACACCTCGGCTGAGGTTAACGAATATCGGCGCTTTATGGATTTATTCAATGTGATTTATATCGATCTTTTGGGCTGAATATTTACAAATCCTATTCCCGAATAACAAGTGACGTTCAGATTATTGGAGAAAATATTATACCTACTACATCATTTACGCTTGCAGCTATCCAAATCTCGTTATATTGTTTTCATTTACGTAATAAGGATTAAGATTTTTTTATCATGCAGGGGGTAAACTATCATTTGGAGTCTTTTCATAAGTACAGGCGCGTAGAGGTTATACAGATGCGTATTCCTCCCATCTCCTTCCTTGTTCATGCGTCGCCAGAAAATCCTCACAAAACGCGAGAGCACAGCTAGAACTGTATAATTCGACCACGAAAATAAGTTACATCGGCTTTCGTCGTTGACGCAGAACAGCGCAACATAGGCCGATCTAATCCGATTTATAACACCAATTCAATAAAAACCTTATTCCACAACTAATAAGGCTTAAAATATAACAAGACGTGAGCTTATGCTATCTCGCTCACGATATCTGTGCTGCATGACTTTTGACGTGTGAATGAATGACAGCCTATGAGAGCTGACATTCGGCTAAGCAACTAACGAATGTCAATACAGCCAACTCTTGTTTGACCAATGGCGAATGAAGAATTTTCCGTGCAAAAATATTGCCTGGTGATTGGCTTAAATAATTTCGCGCCTTTCCAAAAAATGATTTCTGCGCAGGTACATCGGTGTAACTTATTTCTATGGTACTATTATACGCGGGTATCGTGTGAACGTAATGCAGCGGGGTACTAATTCTTATAAGTTAAGGCAGTAATAATACATAAGGACAAAATTCTCATTAATTTATCTAATAATACAAAATAATTAAACTATGGAAAGAAGGGTATAATGTAGAGGTAGTGCCACACCATGTAGCCGAATTGGGCCGGCACGACCGGGGAGGTACCTTTCGTTTATACGAGACCAGCGTATAGAGACAGTAGTGCTGTCGCATTTTGTGCTGTGTGTAAATAGCCGGTGACCCATGGAGGTTAGCCTCTATGCGGATGTCTATGAACGTCGGTAACCATGAAAATGACTTGTTTGCCCTCCTATACCATAAAAAAAGATGTAAAGGTCTCTAAATATCTTTTATGTTGACAACAAACCGCTGTTAAATGGGAATCAAGTTTTCCACTTCCAACTCCTGTTTTAGCAATATCTGCGACTCCTTAGACAATGAATTATAGAGATATGCGAACTTTAATTAAATTCCCTTTCATATTATTTAATCAAAAGAAAAGATTAAATTTATTAAATAGGTTCTTTACTTTGCTCATTTTTTTCATAATTTCGTCAGATTTGGAGAATAACTAAAGCAACCTCTAAATGTATTTCTTACTGGCAACGTCCTGCAATTTCAAGCGCTTAACCTGCATACTCCGCACCTACTTATCTTTTATATTAAAAGATGCATGTTATTCAATCCTATATCCCACGCGTGAGTTACAGCCTCTGGGGACATCCGAAGGGTAGTACCTACTGTCTTTATAAATCACATGTTTTTCCCTAAAATTTTACAAAAATATTATTTGGGTTCTTTAAGTTGGAGCCTTTGAATATACAATTTTTGCAAGTCTTGTATATAGGTACGTCCGTACTCCGTTACTTTATAATCCGTAACACAAGGCAGATTCGGCTTGGAACAAGGAAATTTATGAATCTTTATACATCTTTATTGACTAAATTGCTTTTAGAATTTTAAGTTTTGAAAGGAAGAGACATTTTTTTTTAGTTTGGATTGTTAACTATTTAATGAAAAATATAATTGTTTGATGTTTAATGATTTTAATGATAGAATCTTTAAAATAACTGTGAGATATAAGATATTTACTTCATTTATTAATTTCATCTCTTTATATCTGCCAACGAGCCCCAGGGGAACATCGTTACTTATAATTTAAACAAATTGTAATGATATACCAGTTTTTAGCCGGCTTCTCATAAATATATTGTATGCTCTAAGTACTATACGATTTTACCGTAATATAAAGTTTTATAAACTTTATTTCATTAAACTTATTTTTGCGTTTAGATAACGTCGATCTGCAGGTTCAAAAGGATATACCGTCTTATTTTATCAACTAACCACTGCTTAGATTTTATTAAAGCAACGCAATTGTAGATAGTTCGTAACGTTATAATGACTACCGACGCCTTCAATTATTGCATAGGAATCTATTCACTAAGGTAGAAAGATAGGTACATTCATAAATCTTGTGTTTGGTTTGCAGAATATAGTAGTAAAATTAGCATTAGAAATAAATATGTCGAAATGTTGAAATTATACGTTAGTTAATAACAGAACCGCGGCATATATCATAGGATGGCATATATGTAGGACCATACATTCTCCCTCGTTACGAGCTTCTATTCACGACCGTACGGTTTGAATATGTGCTGATTACATATGAAATATGTACAATGCGGTAATTTCGTATGAATTCAAATTATCGTGAATACTGTTAATATATCATGATATAATGAATCTTCCTCATTTGATGTAAGCTTTCTCTGTTTCCACCGCGCATAATTTATTAACACAGAGAGAAAATGAAGCCCTTTAATTTGCAGAATGATATTATAATTAAAATATATATTATTATATTATATATTATAATATAGTTTATTAAATAATTTTAAAAACAAGATGAACTACTCGTGCTTTATTATACATATTTATTATATGATCGTGCTAAAATAATCTCTTTTACATAATGTTTTTATGCTGTGATATTCTGAATATTACAACATAAAAACCTTTTATTATGATCCACTTTATCCAACCAAGCATCTACGCCTGACTGTCTTGACTATTCAGTATTATTCGAAAGGGAATCTTCACTTGAACATAAAGTCATATCATATCCCAAAAATCTCAATCGCAAATTCAAATCAGTACTGTCTGGAGACATAGCAGATCTAAATGTAGCAGAAAATTTTACAGATAAAATTAATTAATTGACTAAAAAAATATAAATCCCCACTTTCTCAAGCTTTGTTGTAGCGGTGCGTATCAGAAGAGTAACGTGAACTCAGCGCCGGATTAAGCTCTGGCGGGGCCCGGGGCTAGGAATAAAAAGGGGCCCCTAATGGGCACAAAAATTATCGTCAAAATATAATATCATAAAAAGAATAGTATAATTACTTGTACTTTGGGTACCAAAAAAAATTGCATATTCTGAATGCCCACAACTATACTGTATATATTTTTATAAGTTTTCACGTATTCATGAAGTATTTCAGCATTACATTCCGGTAATTTGCAATTCTGTGATTGAAATAAAGTGATCTCGAGAAATAATTTTAGATTTCAGTAGCTTTAAACAAACAGTCGCAAGTAGATAGATACCTACTTATTCAACAAGTTTATCAAAATAATGTAAAATGATAATAAAAATATGCACCTAGGTCAGCAATGCTTTCCTGCCTGCGTAGTAGTAATTTTGTGATGCCCTTTTTGAAATTAAGAAAGTTACTACGTCAACGGCTTTTGATACCATTGTATTTTGAGCATCTTAGAACTTTTCCCTGCTTAGAAGTAGGTAGTCCAAATTTTGGAAATTCTGGAAAATGGTGATAATGCAAAACTTCTCATAACGATCCCGACAGTGATTTTCTCCAGGAGAAAAAGATCACATCAATGCCAAGGCCATTCTAGTACCGCGCGCGAGCTACTATGGATATCAGAGTCGCGGGGAGAGGGAGCTGTCGGTCCGTTTGACCATTATAATAATAGTTAAATTAGTTATTATAATCTCTATTATTATAATTCTAGAAAACAAATGTAATGAAATATTATTATGTGATCAGTAATACACAGTCGAAAAAAAATTAGTATTACATAGGTACTTATTTAGTTAGTGTTAAAATGTTGTTCCAGCAAAATATCCATAAATATTTTGACGAGAGCGACAGCTGCCCGATATTATATCCTGTTTTATTGACATTTAAATTAAATCACTTAGTTATTTTGCTGCTTGCAGCTTAATTAAGTTCTAAGTAGACGTGAAGTTCGGGGAAATGTGATAAGTTTTCCAAGTTGATGTATTATGAGGCACATATCAATACCGGAGCGAACGCAAGTTCGCCTCTATCTTACGTTAGTGGCTAAATCTAAGCCCCCAGTAAACCTAATGCGAAGTTGAGACACATTACCGTACATGACGAATTTCACAACTTATACTGAACCTTAATTGAATACACGTTCTTGTGAGACGTTCGAAGAGAGTATTTAGTAAGAACTTAGATAATAGTGAACATTAGTGAGTAATAAAAAACCGAAGCTTTATAAGATTATATCCTTATTGTCATGGGATAATATGTTTTAAAATAATAATAAGACAACTTTTGTTGGGCAGCTAGTAGTTTCTTAAAATATAATATCTGTACCAATATTAATGATACGAAAAGCTCAGGCCAGCTCTGAACGCAATCTATTCAATCTCAGCATCAATACATCCACTGTTAATAACATCTATTGTGTACTATTCCGGTCGCTAGAGCAAAAACACTCAAGTATTTGTATGAGGTTGTACAAAGAGCGTCGTCTAAAGAATTGTTTCCCGAACGGAATCAAACCAAATATTGCGAGACACGTTTCAGCCCGGGGCGGTGTTTCCTATAACTCGGACGTCTGCCTCGTACACTCACGTATAAACCTTGTCATAGCAAACGATGTACGGCTCCAAGCTATTGAGATAACTGTATAAATCGCAGTATGTTTGGGGTAATAAATATTACTTAATGTTCATTATCTTATCCCACACACGCACACACACACTCTTGGAATATTTTACACGAATGTACTACAAAAGTATTAGTGTACTCGTGGTTTTAATTATTTAGGTAGTAGTAGACTTGAAGTATTAAATATTATAAATAATTCTAATCATTTACCACATTAAAGTTTAAGATTCAGAAGTGGATGGAAAAAGATGAGTAGCCCCCTTTAGCATATTTTTTTTAGCCTATGTTGTCCCACTACTGGTCCCGGTCTTTTGTCTTCTCCCACCAGCTTTTGTCGTAGCCAACGTTTCATCGGCCGTCCTCGGCGTCTCAATCCGTCCGGGGTCCACTTCTCGGCGTTCATCCTCGACACATGACCTGCTCACTCCCACTTCAGCCGGGTGGTCATGTTGCCGACGACTACGATGCGGGTTTTCAGTTTACTTTAAATACAGTTGGCAAAACAGTGCAAGTGCTCATCAGACGCATCGTTCGATGGAGTGGTAGATAGACCTCGACAGCACAGCTGTCAATTAACGCTGTTATCGTGTAAGCGAGAGGCACCTCACTGGTTGTGCCGCAGTGCTGCACGCGTGAATGTAGAGGAGCCCTACCTCGTATTAAATTCAAGTTTTACGTGCAGTCGGAATACATCAAATTATAAGACGTTATAGATGACGATGATGCAATGATGATCCAAAACAATATAAAGAAGTTCATGATTAAACACAAATTATCGCTGTAAGTGCTTATATGAGTAAGTAGCTTTTGGGTTACTAAGCTAATTATAATTTTCATAACGAAATTACCTTTCAAATGTAGCAGTAATAATTAAGTGTGGAACTGAAATATTTTACCTCCATTGTTATGTTTATTAATTAAATAACGTCGTATGTTTGCACTTGTAATAAGAGGCTTGGCTGATTTTTGATATTTCTGTACTTCTGCACTTTATGAATATGTGCCAGACAATTAAAAAAAATATTTTTGTACTAGTCGATCCGGCAGCCGTTGTCTTGTAAATATTTGAAAATAATATTATGTTGTCATCGTAACCGTGGCCGAATTGTCAGTAATTTTACCCTACAATAGTGTATTTCAAGTCGAGACACCGACTGCAGCATTTTGATAAATTATAGCCTAAATGTTACCGAGTACTAATATCTATTTATCAAAAAAACTTATATCTAAAACCGTTCCGTAGTTTTAGAGTGAAAGCCGCATAAGAGACAGACAGAACGACGTCTTCTACAGTTTTATTATAGTATAGATTTCTTATAACGGCACTCTTAGCCACAAGATAAGATAATGTATGTCTCTGTACTATGTAGTTACTATACCTCGGTCCAAGTGAACGTGAATAAATCATTTTATGATATATACTATTTTACGAATCGACCGAATAGTGTATGATCAAACGGGTATTAAAAGACTACCCGTTTAATCATATAATCTAAAAAACACCTAAAGGTTTGATTTTCTTGTATTGATAATTTCTTTTTTGTTTGCTAAAGAAACGTCAGTGATGACTATTACCACTCCTTGTATGTTGAAGTAGTAGGAAAGAAAAAATAATTAACATTTTAAGCATTCCGAAATAAATCACTTCAATTTGAATTCGATTCCAAATTTAAAATTTTTCATTAGAGCAGAATATTGGCAAATGTTTTGACCCGGAAGATGAAATTGATGAGCATTGATTAAAGCCTACTCATGGAGTTCTAGTTGAGTGCGCTATTGACACCAGTCTGTAGCTACCAATTAGGAATATTTTTAAATCTGCAACGCGTTTGCAAGCTTTCTAGTGTTGCATCCTGCCATTAATTCTAAGCCAACGAGTCTCGGTTCGATAAAGTGTGCCTCCTTGTTATCAAATTTAATTTAATTTTTCATTTATGTGTAATTTAATCATGTCTGCCTATGTAACTGGTCTACAGCAAACATTTAGTTTTGTTTATAATAATATGTTAACAAAGAAAATGAAAAATGTTCGATAAAGAAATAAATTTCGTTCCACCGTAAGCTAATTTAATTTAACATGCAGTAGTTTGTTTTTAAATACTTATTTTGTTTTGTGAAATTTTCTTTTTGTGTTTATTTTTTTACTTTCGGTGCCGTGGATTATCTTTTTTTCTCTTTAACTTCTCTCCAATGGACAATTGAAATCTGGTTAATTAATGCAGCATAAGTCATAACACTACCTCTTACAAAAGTTTTTTTTTATGGAATGGGGATCAAACGAGCAGTGGGGTCATTTTCATAGCTACGAACGCTCATAGACATCTGCATAGGCTATATAGACTATACATAGGCTATACATATGCGCTGCCCTTCTTTCTCCTCCCACCTCCATAGGCCATCGGCTGTCACTTTACGTCGGTTAAGCGAGAGGTTGTACCTCCACGGTAGTGCTGGCCCAATTCGGCTGCATACAAGCATGCAGTGTGGCACTACCTCTTTCTAAGTTACGCAAATAAATACCTTGACATTCACATAAAACAGAAGCACCACCCAATCACATACAGACCATATACATTTATTCCAACTTAACCAAATTACTTCCAACTGTAGGAAACAAAATATTCTCCGCGTCCTTCACAATTCAATGTAATGTATGACCCCTCCCCTCCAAACTTCCTGAAGATCTTTTCCCAACCAGCCGTCTCCTTGCCAATCGTTTTCCGTATCGTTTCAAATAAACTGGTCACGGTTATGAGCTGTGTTCAGAGAGTGAGATCAAATATCTACTCGTGAATGTACGGTTTTTGTAAGTAGGTACATCAAAGAATATGAATATTGCTGTTTTATATTTGAGTACATAAATTAAACGCTTTTTCATCAGTCATCATAATTTTCTAGAATAATCACAAGCTTATATCGGTTCACTCCATGAATCTGTTTTTACAATTTTATAACCTTCATTGTAACTATTCCCATATGATCAAAACTGTGCCACTATGGTACCTACCTAGATCAGACGGCTGGGAAAGACTGGATTATTCAAAGGCCCTGACCCTGTCAACGACCAATGGCTCCCGCGGGAGTTTAGCCGATATTTGGTTATTTTCTGAGTCTCACGTATCTTTCGGATTTAAACGAATCAGTGAGTAAATGCATTTTGGAATTGACTTGTAAGTTTGTCTAGTAGATATATGATAACTCATCTCCTTAATACTAAGATTAATAATAAATAACTTAATTTTAATTACCATGAATCTTTTTCTTATTAATTAATATCTATTACTATTATTAATATTTAATTATATATCTACTAGCCTTCGCCCGCGGCTTCGCCCGCGTGGATTTCGGACTTCAAAAATGGTGTTGTTATTAATATACTGAAATATATATTATATTAAATATATACGTATTGTATGAAACAATAAACCGCTTTGAGAATTTGTCGCCGCACATTTTAGACGCTTTAGATATTCCGTTTAAGTCAATCTTATCGTGATAATAACTTTTGGTCTATTCGTCCAAATCACTTAGTGTAAAAGACAAAGTTTATCTACATTCAATACGTAAAGTGACAGATGTATCAATTTTCATAAGAGTTCGATAAATATTCTAAAATGTGCATCGTTAAAAAATATTCAATTTAATTGAATGTTTGGTTCACTATTTTGGTCATAGTGACTTACACATAAAAGATAGATATATGCTGTCGTGGACTTTTATTTATAACTATTTAAGATAAATAATCATACAGTAATTATCTTTGTGTAACTCCAACGATTAGGGCAGCGCACGCCAATATTGCTCTCACGAGGCTGATTTTTTTCCGACTTACTTAACAGTTATCGTTATATTATAACCAAATTATAAAAAGTCCCTATAAATTTTAAATTATTATGTTATTCTGACATGAAAGCTATATTACTGTAAAGTTTCATAAAAATCCGTTCAGTACTTTTTGTGTGAAAGAGTAACAAACACACTCACAAACTTTCGCCTTTATAATATTAGTAGGATGGACAATGACATCAAGTTAATCCCTCATTCTAAGTACCATAAGGACTTGTTTTATAGGACTACAAAATTATCTTCAATGTTCTTTTATAATTTTTATATAAGATTTTTATTAAGAAATACATATCATACTCATGAACAGGACGGGAATCAAAACTTTACCATGAATTTGTTCCCGCGATTTGGATCGGCGCGACTAGTGAGGTCACACACAAAGTGACGGCTACTAGTCGGTATTAAAATCATACAGATGCGTCAGAGATCATCAGTCATCAATCAATCATCAAATAGCTCTGACACTATCTTTTCTCTTTTATTAAAAAAGCTGACTGACTTATTTATGGCCTGTAATAAATTATGAAAATATACTTTCAGTGAATAGGCAATGTTTTCTTGCAAAAAATTGATTTACATTACATATTTCCTGTTTGTAAAACATAACCTAACGGAGCACGATTTTGTTTCGACGTGCTACGAATGGTAACGTTCTGTTTTCAATATTCTTTCTTGTAAAAACAATGAAATATCGACGTTATATTCTGCCTTAACCTGTGTAGTTTTCCATTGGGCATAATTTTTTTCACTTCTTTTTTATTAAAGGCCCGGCATGTTTATTTAAAAGAATAAATACTTATTTATGGAGTATGGTTGAAAATATGAATTGTAAGACTAGTTCTGTTGATCTGAGGAAAACATGTCTCAGTCCGTCAGACGTATTATCATATTTAGTATAAAATATGTGTCTTTTCTTCTATCTACGTTGTTGGTGTCTGAAGCTGAATGAGGCCTATATCTTGAACCTCTTTTTGCGAAAAGTCGGAGTGCTGTGCAGGGCAAAGAGGCTTTAAGCCCCGTAGCAGAGGCATTCTTAAGACGGAAGGTACCGTATGTAGAGACTAAAGGCGATTGTTGGGTGTTTTTACAAGTTATATTTTTGATGACACACGTATGATCGAAAAGCCATATGCTCGCAGCTTATTACGAAAAATGCTGAGCGCAGGATCAGATCGTACAAAGAAACATTCCCGAGTGTGAGCTCTAATGAGCCGCCGTGACGGCTGTGACGGACGTGACGAGGGTACGAGACAAATATAAAAGTAAGTACACAAAAAAAAATTTTTAAATAATTCAACATTTATAAAAATATATATGACAGAAACATACACATATGCTCTTCAGTAATGAAATAATGTACACATGTACGTATGGATATAAATTATTAAGTTCTTATTTAATTCCATTTACTAAACGATCTAAGCCTCGATGTGATATTCCGATTGTTGCTTTATGTGAATTTGTTCTACAAAAATTAATCCTTATAAATAAAAATATAGTTGTTGATTTGATCAGTTAGTGAAACTATATATTCTGTGTGATCGTATCATATTTTTCAGTTCGTTGTAACATCTCAAAGTGTTAACATTAGTTATTGTAACTTCCTAGTTGTTAAAATAAACAATAAAAAAGAAAAAGTGTTTTAAATAATAAACCACCACCACCAATAATATGCAAATGTATTTGTATATTTATGTTTTTTACTTTTATATCTCATCACAACATGAGGCCCGCTGAGTTTGTTTCGCCGGTTCTTCTCAGGACATGACTAGGGTTGAACCGGTGGTAGATGTAATTATTGACGTTCAAAAAGTAGTTTCTGTAATTCTATTTTGAATAAAAACTTTTTCATTTTCATTTAATTAGATTTACTTATTAATTGATATTATGACAAATCTACATAAAGTAACACTATGAACAAAGCACGGATATAACTATATTACCATACAAATGTCACTCCCATATAATCTAACTAATATAATAAATGCGAAATTTCCGGCGGCGAAATGTTGGAATGGTAATGAGGTTTAAATGGGTTAGTATTATCATAATGGCTGTTTTTTATACAGACACATTTCGGGCGCATATAAATAAGCGTAGGAGCTTCGCATACACAATCCTGGAATTTGAGAGATTGAGGACAGAACAAAATTTCCTAACCATCGTTTATATTTGTTGAGGTGAAGATACTGCTAGCGCCTAAAGTAGGTGAACCCGAATATCTTGGGCAAAGCCCATTGCAACAATAGCTGTTCTTTGTACCCCTTTTTTAAGAACAGCAGATAAAAAAGCAAGAGGAGAAATCAATTTTCAGTACGGGACAAGGACAAGCTCACCCCGTCGTACCGTACCGAAATTTCCTGCTATCGTCTTTTTTGTGACTTGAGAAAACCGTTCTCTCACTTTCGACCTACAGTTTCACCTATGGGTCGAAAGTCAGAGAACGATTTTCCCAAGTCACAAAAAAAGACGATAACAGGAAATGGCTCTTCTTTCTCCTGCCCCTCCATTGGCCACCGACTTCTCGCTGCACGAAACAAATACAGTCGTCACTTTACGCCTGTATCATGTAAGCAAGAGGTACCTCTCCGGTCGTGCCTGTCACATTTGGCTGCAAGCATGCACATGGAAACAGATGAGAGTTGAGTTGCATTTCAGGGTTCAATACAATCTTGTTAGACTATTGAAAATATTATGGTCTGTAATTACTGATGATAGTAAGTTATTAAATTCAAAACGTCACAGTGATAGTGCCCGTGGCGAGTCAGTGATATTAATTGAGAAATAATTTATGGAAAATTTCAGCTTGTTGCGAGCTCTGTCGGACCTAAATTGTGTAATTACTAGTTACTGTCAATACTGAAATATATTATACAGTGTGTACGCTTATGTAGTAACAAAACTTTAGGGGAATAATCTGGGGCCAATTTCATCGATAAAAAACCTTCTTATCAGGGCTAAATACGTACTCCCCCCCAGACGGCAGGTACTTTTACTTTTATTTTACCAAAAGTTTCATTAAACCGTAAAACAACGGCGGATTGTGTTTTATACCTCGTAGAGGCTCAAATTCGGTGTTATTTCAAAGGCAAACGTATAGGGTACCTCGCAAAATAAAAACAAGCCAACAAATTACTCTTATGTGGAATCGTCGAAAGTACAAAGTTGTTTTTTCTAAGTTTTTGAGCGTTTTTTTGACGTTTATTTTTAAATAGTGTAAAATCAAGGACATTGACCCTCATTTTTTTCATAATATTCTAACAGTATTTGAGTTACGCAACAATTTGATGTATCAAACACAATCCTCGGTCTATTACTTTAGCAGTTATCATTGAACAAAAGGACCCCTTCGCTTTAGAAAAAAATCTAATGGGGTCAAATCAGGAGAACGCGTTGGCCAAGCTACTGGCCCCCCACGTCCAATCCTCTGTAGGTAGCTCTCGTCTAAATGTTCGCGAACAACTCTTGCATAATGTGCAGGGGCACCATCAAGCTGTAGCCACATTCGGCGTCTGTAGGCCAGCGGTAAGCTCTCTAAGTTTTCGTAAAAAGCAGTCGTCAAAAATTCAAAAAATCTAGCGCCATTTAAATTTGGTGGTAGTTGTATTGGTCTAATCAACTGATCATCAATCATCGCTTCCCAAACGTTGATGGAAAATTCATGTTGATGCAGGTCTTTTTTCATGAGGGTTTTCCGCAGCCCAGGTGTGCAAATTGCGAACAATTGTAATCCCCGTTCTCGCGAATTTTGCTTCATCGGTCCACATTATTCTTCGTACAAAGTGTGTATGCATTCGCATGTTTCTATGAAGCCAAGCACAAAACACTGATCGTGCTTGGTAATCAACCTCCAGCAAGTTTTGGACTTTCCTGAAATGGTATGGATGAAGCCCTTCTCTCTTCAATATTTTCCACACTGTAGTTTTGGATATACCAAGTCGAATGCTAATCCTGCGTACACTCAACCGTGGATCTCTTGCCATTTCACTCAGCACATCTGTCTCCGCTTCGTCTCTAATATTAGAGACACGTTCAACAGGTAATTGAAGAATTCCGTGTTGACCTAACCTGTTATGAACGTTGTTGAATGTACGGAAATTCTCCGTGTAGGAAACCGTTGAGAATATTCCCGCACCGCAGCACTTGCATTGCCATTGCACAGGCCGTAGACAAAATGAATATCCGCAATATGCGCATTCGAATATTCCATACCGCCTCGTGGCATGATAAACAACAACAATGTACTTAGCGAAAGACAGAACTAAAGCGTAGGACACGAAGTGACTTACTGACTTCGTCAACTAGTTTTGAGCATTCCATAAAAAATCCTTCCTGCTCACACACACGTAACCCAATAAAAGAAAGGACCCGCGCCATTTACCTGCGCGCGCGCCCTTAAGCGAAGGGGTCCTTTTGTTCAATGATAACTGCTAAAGTAATTGACCGA
>LUGF01040297.1:185810-204592 GCA_001625245.1 Calycopis cecrops
CACCAGACAGATAGATGAAATAGACGTAGACAATATAATATATTTAAATAAACAGATTCTGTACTAAATTTTTTTTTTTTGCTTTTCGTTAGTCGTAAGTAATTACCTTATTTTTTTAAATGTACACAATAGAGTACATTTCATTTACTTATAATTATTAAACTAGCCGAGAAATTCCATTGTATATAGCAGCTGCCGCTCCGCTCACCCCTCCACCTTTTTCTGCCTGTCCGAGATCCCTACTGCTATTTTCATAGACAAGGTATCTTTGAAAAATGTTCCTATATGTCTACTCGGGTAAGATTTAACATATAAATAAAAAAACTGTTTTAAGTGAAAATATAATATGGTCAAACATTATATTTTTTATTATAATTTGTTAAAAAAAAAACAAAAAAAAAAAGAAAATGAAATGCACAAAAAAATAATGGGTAAACATTGCAATTTATAGTTTAAAAAACAATATCCCACATCGATCATATTAATTCATTCACTGTAACTCTAGTCCGAGGTAAAAACCCCCAGGAACTCCACTAATATGAATGAATGAACATTGATACACGATAATTGTTTATAGTTTAAGGCGACAAACAAATTGTTGGAGATTTGATGACTAACGAGTTTAAAAAACGAATTTAGGTACGCGGTATGAAAAAAATATGAAGAGGATAAAACCGTGTTAATAGTACTATATTTATGCTTTACCGCGCTTGGTTTCTTGAGTACATTTCAATTAAAATTAATGTTTGTTTGAGTAAACTCTAGAGTGTGTTAGAGCTGACGCACTCAATATTACAACAGAAAACACTGATAAAACATTAATCCAGTTTCAAGCTTTCACAATATCTCTGCCAAACTATCGATAGTGAAACTATCGATAGTTCTGCAGAGAACAGGCAGGCAGAGAACCTTGAAAATCAGTTGGAATATCGATACCATTGATACTATCGATATTATCGATTGTATAAAATAATATGACAATACTATTGATGATCTATAATAGTATCGATACTATCGATCCTATCGATAGTATCTAACTTTGACAGTCGCTGTCGATACTATCGATAGTGTTATCGATATTCTCACTATAGCCACACTATAGTCTTTCGATATTCGATATAAGACTAATGCGCGGCATCACAACTTACATGTGAACCAGTGCATTACCAACTTGTTTTTCTATATCTCATACTTGTATTACTTATTTATAACATCGTCCAAGCCTCAACGTCTTGACAGGATTTGAACTGTCGTACGGCAAATTATATACTCTGGTTATCATCAGAAAAAGAAAGAAAAATACTGTATTTTTCTTCTATCTTTGATCACGGCTTTTGTTTCTTGAGTATCAAGAACTTCAACATTTCAAAGTTGAAATAAATAGTTTTATCAAGTATTTTGCTTTGTATATTTAAAGAACTTGAGTCCAACCTCAGAGGATACAAAAAGAATGAATAAAATGTCTAGTGATCAGCTAATAACTACTTTGGACCATAAATATTTTAAAAATTTTATTAGCTACGCTGTCGCATTTTGTGCAGTTTGCGACTGGTGGTTGTGGGGAGGAGGAAAGGAGGGCAGCGCAACTGCGTAACAATAATTCGGAAGTAGTATGTATCCAGACGTTTCATGTTTTAAATATTTAATGTGGGTAGGTATTTAGACCATAGTCAATTGTTATTGCATAGGAAAAGGTATTTGGAAAAGAAAATTAATGCGTGTATACCATAGTTCATAATGTTATTAACACCCTCTGCAAAAATGTTGGACGCTTTTGTTGTGACTTTTTTAAGTGGTTCCTTTCACTTTTTGCACTTTAACTTTTCACATAAGCGTCAGTATGTACACAACTAATATGTCCAAACAACCAACAACAAACATATTTAGATGTACACAACGACTTTTTAACGTGCGATACAACTTTTACTTACCTTACGCTGAACGAAAATATTGTTCTGGAAATCAGTGAGAAAAATGTTGCTTGACAAGTCAAGTCAAAAACTTTAGTTTTTTATTGATATTTATTTTATTTGTGACATTAAATGTCATGAATTTATTTCATGTATGCTAGCTAAAACCTACTAAACGGATTTGGATGATATTTGGAACTGATATGGATTACAATCTGAATAATATTAAACATTTCTTGTATCCAGAAAAAGTGAGTGAATTTCTAATGATAGATTAATGATAGACACGGGATAAACTGCAGGGCACAGTTAGTTAGAAAATCACAATTATTTGGTACATAGAAAGAAAAACCTTGAAATAAATAATACTTTAAGGAAACACTCGGGTCTTAACAAGAATTAACGAAGGAATAAATCTTCTTAATTCCTTAGTCTTATAGTAACATAAAAACGATTTTGTTTAACAAAAAAATCGAGAGGAAACACTGTTAACGATAGGCTGCAGATTTAGTAGCCAATTACTGTGATGTAGATCTTTGTTTCGCACTCCAAATGCTACAAATCTCAGGATTTTTTTTAAGAAATAACGATCTCGCACTCTACAATTCGATTTTAATGAAACAAACTTACTTTTAGAAAGAATCGGGTCGGTACGACAGAGGAGATACTTCTCGCTCGCTTTTTACTGTATTAAAAATGACTATGATATGTTTTGTGCTATTTATAAGTAGCCAGTAACCTATTTGAGAGGTGTGATTTTTTTTATTATTCGATATTAAACTTGTGTCGATATCTCTGTATCACATACGAAAAAAAACCAGGTTCCTTATATAGGTACATCATCGTACAATTGATCGTAAGCTAGAAAATATTTATTTTATTGTAATTTAATCCTGGCAACGTTCAAGTATAAGTTTCAATTCAATATTTAGAGTCTAAAATTAAAATCATAAGCAAATGTACAATGTACAGACAGACGGACTAAAAAGAAATTCAATAAAAGTCAGTTTTAGGTACGGGACCAAAAATATGTATAGAATATTAATTGATCAAGTAAGTTATAATTACAATATATTTGCAGGTGAAAAAGACTCGACAATTTTGTTCGTGTATTTACTGACAAGTAAATTAGAGCACACTCTAGGGTGAGTTATAGAGATGTCCAACGTCTAAATTTAGACGCAGTGAGGAATATAATATATGTAGTTAATAACTAATGTAATGCTGTACTCTCATAACTTAACTTAGATTTATTTTCTAAGACTTTATTTAAAATTTAATTATTTCACATACCATGAAACCCTATAAGGGTCTGTTTTTTTGGAGATCAAAAAGGAAGTCTTTTTAAATAAACGGTATGGTTGGTTTCGAAATTTATAGATACTAGGTAATTTATCAGTAGAATAAATCTCATGATTAGCCTTTTATCCAGCACATATGGAAATGGATTGAACAAATGTTTAATGTGTGAATTCACGATTAATGTTTGGTAAATTCTACCAGTATAGTCTAATCTATGATCATTATCAAAAACGATAAATACGCGATTGTATTAAATTAATTTGTTGAGTTGAATTTTGGTCACAAATCAGCATGAAATAATAGTTAAGTGATGTCTTATCTTCCTCTGTAATCTTAGTGTAATTATGTAATAGATAGGTACCTCAGTATATATCAGAGAACCTTAATCAATTATTGATAGACTCGTTTATTGTGGAAGTTTTATCATACTCCACTAGTGGATATTTACCAAACGCGATAGAACCCTTAAGAATAATCGTAATTAGGTAGGTACCATTTACGGATTATTATTTTTTTTATAGTACAAGGGGGCAAACGAGCAGTCGGAGAAATTTTCATGACAACCGCATAGTTTATACACAGATGCGTTGCCCGCCTTCCTCCCCCCATCCATGGGCCACCGGCTACTTACACACCGCACGGAACTCGACAGCAAGCTGACACTTTACGCCGGTCTCGTGTAAGCGAGAGGTACCTCCCCGGTCGTGCCGACCCAATTTGTGGCACTACCTCTTACTGAACTCTTCATTATACATGTTATCAGGAGTATTATAAGTCCGATGTTGATAATACAAGTTATATAAGCGAGACTAAAAGCCTAAACTAGACCAGTAATGTACTTCGCTGTGGTGCCTAGAATTCGGACTAGTTGAGCTGCCGCCGACAACAAACAGTATACCAAATCTGTGGCACACAACGAGTTTGAGCGCTGAAGCTTGACCCTACGTTTAGTGAGCTTGATTTTTAGGCCAGACACAGTTCAGTTACCACCTTGGTTGTGTCGTTATAATTGAATGTGCAGTGGTAGCATGCTAAACATCTACGGATGAAGCTCTTCGAAATGAGATTTTCACCGCTTGTTTATGTCCAGGTATCGTCCCTTCATTAAGCATGAAAAATTACGAATCACTGGACCATTTTACCTGTCAGTGTAAAAAAAGTTTATATTGAATAAATGAATGAATAAAATATTCTTTATTGTGTACAATATAAAAATTTTAACAATATACAAGAACAATTGAATACGTGAATGTCCACAAAGGCGGCCTTATTACTATGCAGTAATTTCTCCCAGGCAACCAAGACATAATATAGGAAATTAAACTTAATCTAAATATGAGGCAGTCCGCAGTGCACAATAACAAATGTCTATATGTATGTTTATATATTATGTGGGTACACATATTCTGTGTGCACTGCTACAGTTGCAAAGGCGGATTTAACGTAAAAGTACGAATTCTATTACCATACGACGTGTGCTGGTAGATTTGTAAAATTAATATTATAAACCTCACTAATATTAATATCATATTCTTAATTTAACTATCTGATAATGTAAAAAATAGTGTTTATAAAACATAATTTTTGTAAATAGGACAAATAAGATAGATATACAACATTAATAAAAGCGAGAGGCACTTAATTAAGCTTCGTATACTATAAGTGCCTACTGTTAAACAGAAACTATTAACAACAAGTTTACAAGAATTATACGAAAATACTTTTTTCAAAGGAGTTAGATAGCGAAAAAAATGAAAAATGCTTTGTACTGATGGCAACAGCGAGCGGCAACGTCGCACAGGGTGAATGACTCTAGTCAGCCGGCCTCGCGGACAGCTGACGATACAAAGTGTACGAAGTGAGAAATAACTTTAAAAACTTAGTGTGGCTAAATTATAGGTCTGATTGATTGATTTTTGTTGTGTATCCTAAAAATGATACACTAAATATGTGGTTTCTCATAATGCCTCTCGGTTTTGTCAAACTTGTTTAGGACTTTTGAAGGACTTTTAAATACAACAATGACTATTACTACAAATTTATTTTACATTATTTAAAAGCAATATATTCCGCAAGTAATTACTTTAAAAGAATTTTAATTGTAACAAATCGTACAATATTCACCAGTCGGCGGAAATGAGGCGCCACAGCGTCGACATCGAGTTTCAAATTTACAGCTGAAATAAAAGTATCGCTTTTAATGGCGAACACAATTCGTTCAGACAAATGTAATGGCGATCCACTGCTTTCTATTGGCTCGTCAATTTACACGCGACGTTTACACAGTCTTTGTGAAGAAATATGTTACTGCCACGTTGTTTTGCCTCTTTTATATAAACAGATTAATAGATTGGTATAACAGATGTCGCACTGATTACAATATATGATGTCACTGACAATTTCTTCGACTTCCTATTGAATGAACGTATTTCATAAATTGAGCTCAAAAGTTCTTTTATTCCCTTTCAAATAAAGTTAGTTCAAAAAATTGTACCATTAAAAACATAACTGGAGGTAAACCTTTTTGTAAACCGTTCCTCTGGGACAAAGGCTTCAAAATCAAACATGGAATAGCGACCGCAAAATTGGCTTCAGATCAAAGGGGACGTTTAGATTAATGGAATAAAACGTTTGAAATGATGCAATGCAAGTGATTTACAAACCTATTTGCTAAAGTAATTTCTGATGAAAAAAAGGTTGTTTACTAGTAATTAATACTTTTTCTAAGCAAGTGTATAAAAAAACTGAGTTAGTATTAATAATCTGTTAATAATTGAATGCAAATAATTTCTTTTTCTTAATAACAGATGTCTACTAATTAGTCGAGACCCTTTTTGTACTGCTAATGTCTAGGGACGTCGCAAGTCTTACCATCAAGTATAACACGCGGCCATTTGACCATTTGTCCCTATAAAAGGACTGCCAGTAGTTTCAAAATACGCATCATAGGCGTAATCGTCATCAGCAAATTGCGGTTGGTCAAGATAAAAAAGGTCGGACCGTTCTGAGAGCTCGTCAGGGCGGTCCAGGGATGCTCACGTCTCAGGGCTGATATCGCTGCCAATTCCACCGATAGCTTCAAGTAAAGAGCTTTCCTGTAAAGAAATTGTGGAGAAATGTTACATAGAATAACTGTTCTGTAAGCAAGTAGTGGGGAAAGCGTAGAAGTAAAGTTCTATGTTTTATTCAATTTGTTACTGAACTCCTCTTAATCGACTGGGCCGATTTTGACGAATTTTTTTGTGTATGTTGAAGAGGATTTAAGAACGGTTTCGATTTACAAATCAGTCAGACAGATGGTGCTGCAGTTAGGCGAGTAAAAATGCGAGGCACAGCTAGTTTCCTTATATGCAGCTAAGCCAATTACTGTATTTTAAGAGTTATCTATATAGATATTGATGAAAGCAAATATTTATAGATAAATACACTTTAACTGAAAGCTTGCTTAGGAGTATAAACTAAAATGTTTATTTTAGTTTAGATGTGGGTAGAGTGATATATGTCAACTGCTCACTCAACTGAGTAGCTGATCTAAATAACTAAACAGGAACATTATGTAGATGATATTTTTATTCAAGCTGCAATATTGAAGCTACGCTAGATGATATAGAGATGAGTAGTTTTAGTAATTAAGTGTGATACTATAGTAAAGGTATTTTTGAATCGTTTTTTTAATGTAGGTATTACAGCAATTGAGTAGTCCAGTTACAGAATAGTTTTTAAACAAATATTCGGCGTAAATATCTACGGCCGTTAACAACTGAATTGTAAACAATAATACTGAGGGGTCCAGCGCCTTCCGATGTCGGCCGACCGTGCAGTACAGTCAGGTTCACATCCTGACTCCTAGTTCCTGATAGTGAAGCGGCATTAGCCGCGCGTAGCGCCTTTGCTGCACTCTGCGAGGGGAGGGCCATCCACCACCTCTCCTCTGGTCCGCTCCGCGGCCTCCATCTATTCACAGAAAGAGGCCATCGCCTCCCAGCACCACTCACTCTCGAGCATTGTGAAGATTAAAAAGCAGTTTAATGTATTTTGAAGTATTATGACGTATAGTTTTTTTATTCAAGTATAGGTTCATGAGTAGGTATAGTTATAATATTTAATAAAGGTTCTTCCATGTGTTTAAGAAACGACATATCGATTTCACACATATTTTTATCCTATTACTCCAATTAATACAATACATCCAAAAATATTTCACAACTTAGAAATAAATAAGTACTAATACCTTTTTCTGTTGCTGGGGAACACTCTTAGGTACTCCTCCAGGTTGGAAAAAACTTGGAAAGTATGTGGGATTCGAAGCTGATTGTTATTCTAATGTTACACGTTGCCGCGCCTACGTCTCGAACCTCTCGAAGACTGTCTGGCCTCTCTTATGCGTTCTGCGTCCTCCTTTTTACGCATTACACTTTTTGCGTAGGAATCAGCCGTATTCCAACCCTTTTCGCTACCAAGCATAGAGCAGATCAGTGCTGATAGTGAGGGTTCTTCGCCTATGACAGCGATGATTTGATGACCTAAAATCATAATGGCCTAGGGCCCCCGATGGGCTTAATCCGGCATTGGTCAGCTATGTAACTTACTTAAATCTTTTACACTATCTCGTATATTGAGAGAACACGGAAGTTCTAGAACAGTCTATATTATAATGAAGATTCAAATGTTTCACAACTATTCATGCAAACTGAGAGGTAAGAAATAAACCGACAATTTAATTATTTTACGTACGGATACTTTTTCCTCTGGTTTACTTGAAGCCAGTCTTATATTTTTGCAAACCGGCTTTATTTAATATTGTAGAGGAAGGATATTCAAAATAGCAGACTGAGAATATAGAGCGAGCTACAAATCCACCCGACTGACATAAAAAGGTCCCGTCATTTTTTGAAACGACCTCCAGTGAGGCTTTCTCGAATAACAGGGATAGGGATAGCTATCTATTTATATATCTATATGCTCAGGGTTGTAAATAGTTATAACCGAAAGGGATTTTATCTCCTAATATTTTTTAAATATTATTTAGCTTCAGTTTTCCCTCTGAAAATAGTTTGGTTTTACGAATTTATTTTAAATGAGATGCGATATTGAATGAAATTAAAAGAAAATGTATTTATTCAAAATAGAATTAAAAAAAATAGTTTTTTAATTAAATTAAAGGATTTAAGGAATTAAAGGATTATTATATGCAGTACCTAAGTATATTACACTATATTCGGAATATAAGCACTACACGGAGAAAAAAAACTCCAAAAATTAAAAATCTTTTTTGTATTTGAGGAAAAAAGCAATTTTTAGTGTTAGTTACAAAAGTTTTGCTGTATTTATAATTATTACTATTTTTTATACCATGTAGTGTAATGTAAATGAAATGGAAATGTAATTTCTACAGTTCAGTTTTAGTAAATACATATTTTACACATTTTAATGATTTTAACACATAATTGTAAGCATTATAAAAGACCTGTAATTTTTGCAAATCATATTTGCTAAAAATTTACAGTTATTATTAGTTTTTAGAAAGTATAATACTCAAAGTCACGAAATGGTAATTAGTAATGGCAACATTACATACTTCTGTCGTATCTACTAAACATCTTCGATTTTACAGGCGTTTTACACAGAATTACAAAAAAAAATTGTGTAATTCCAAGTAACTTTTTCAATAATATAATATGTTTTGCGACACACGCGACGACTTATTTGCCATTTTGAGTTTGCTCGCCCTTGTGTTGACGTGTTGATTGTGAACATTTCTGTGATAGAAGTGTGGTGTGTGATAGTTTACGTAGTAACTAGTACTTAATCTGTGGTGATAGTGTAGAGTGAAGAGCGGTTATTTTAAGTGTCGAATTTAAAGTGTGGATTGATTTTCATACTGAAAGAGATGGACAAACTCACTAGAGATCTTCTATCAAATTGTTTATTAATATTTTGTAATTTGGCAAATAAATAAGATACACAGTAACAAATATTTCATTCAGTATGTTCAGAATTTAATGCCTCTATTACTGATGATATAGTTGTAATAGTTTATGACCCTAGTCTAGTATTTTAAAATAAAAACAGATATATGTACAAGGAGTAGCAGAGATATCGAAAGAGATTTTAGGGTGCTATTTTATTCCTCACTGTGGTTTATTTTTACCCATAATGTTGAGTAAAATAACCCTCTTAAAAATCTCTTTTGGCACCCCTGTTTTATTTGTTAAAATTACTAAGCTACATAAATTATTAAAACTAAAGCACTACACTTGAAATTACAAAACGAACACTAAAATGGGGAAATAAAAAATAGTATTTACATATGACGTCATCATTTCCAATATTACTATTGTGTTCTTGGGATTGCAAATAAGTTAGTAATTGTCTATGACGTCATCACTTTACATTATTATCGCACTGTTGAAATTACAAATCCATTTTTTGCTATATTTACTAACTGCATTAACAAAAATCGATTTATAATTAACTAGCTGTGCCCCGCGGTTTCACCCGCGCCTAATTTCTAAGAAATCCATATAAACTTCAACACCCTATTTCACCCCCTTAGGGATTGAATTTTTAAAAATCCTTTCTTAGCGGATGCCTACGTCGTAGCATCTACCTGGATGCCAAATTTCATCTTGATCCGTCCAGTGATTTGGGCTGTGCGTTGATAGATGGCTATGTCACGTTTGAGTTTTATATATATAGATACAAGGCATTTGTTGCCCTCGGGTTTATTAATATTTTAGTAAAAAGTAATGTATTTTAGTTGGTTTTTTTCTCCGTGTATCAGATTTTTTTCTTTATTTTTACCTCTTGATGATTTGTGAAAATCACTGAGGCTGTTTAAAATTACTAATTGTTGTCTAGTACCTACCCGTAATACAAGTCCCTAAGGTAATTAGCACGGGGCTAGGCTTACGTGGTGTGTAAATTCCACAGATATTTATTATTTATTATTATTTATTTCACTTAAATAAATAAAAAACGGAATTAAGATTTCGGACATTTGCAATATTAAATAGTAATGAAATAATTATTTAAACCGAAAAATGAAATATTATTATAATTAAATGTTAAACTCATCAATTAAACGTTCTTCTTCTACTATCAACTCGCAATATACCATCGCGAAAGTATGTCTGCATAGTAGTAAAAGATGGTGAGCAACATTATCAATTAGAAGACGCCTACTAGGTATAGGGAGAGAAAGTTATAGACACAAGCCCAGTATACATAGCACTTCGAAACCTTCGCAAGATCATCAAATTAGTGATGTTCCTATTAATATATAATCTCGTAGACCCGACTGGAGTTTAGTCCTGTGGAACGAGCATGTTTCTGAAGTTAATTCTTTTTTATTTATAATATTATAATATAATATAGTATTACTATAATGTAGTGTATTTGGTGTAAATTATATATCACATTTTCGATAAAGATTTATCACATGAAAAAGATTTCTTGTTAACAGGCGCTGGTACTTACGATGATGTACAGCGCAATAATGGTGGTCACTTGGAACGTAGACGCCTACTATCCCTCATAAATTACCGGAGTAAATATCCCTCCCTTCATCCTTATATTGATTTGATATAACTGAAAGCGTTTGCCATTACGTGCTCGTAATAGGATTTCCTCTTGGATCATACGACGACCTTTTGTTATATTTTAGCATTGCTATCCTTATTGGTAACTACTTTTAACGTTATCGACAGAATAATTCTGGAGAAAACTCTTACATATTGCCATATAATCAATTCTCATGCGCCCAAAAAAAATTACTGCGTATAACTTATTTTATAGCCATGTGCCCATGTCGCATGCAGATCATGTATTTTGAAAAATAATGTAATGTAGACAATTTTGACCAACGGCATCATTTGGGCACAAAAAATGTAGGAGCCCGATGTTGCTAATTCTTTTATAATTCCTTTTATAAATTTATTTCAACGATATATTTTTGATTGTGCGACTATCTTATCAAACTCCTTGTTTAGGTTTTAAACGTCACAACAGTTTTACTGTGTACCGCAAATGAATACAAAATTGTAACAGTAGCTCCGCAGACAAATTGGTACGACCGGGGAGGTATTTCTCACTCTAATATTATGATACTGCTACAATGTGACAGCTACTTTTACATTTGCGTGGTTTGTGAATTTTCAGTGGTCCATTGGAAGAAATATTCCTCATAAATCTACAGAACAATTACAATATATCACAATAAGTGTCCCAAAACCATGGTATATGGGTTAATTCACAGGTCATCATTTAGGTTAGGCTATATTTAAAATTCAGCAAAGCACATGAAAATTTCAGTCTATATAGATATCATATAGGTCAGTTTTAGATACATCTTGTATGCAAATATTTAGTAAAAGTCTTGTAGTAAAAAAGCGCCTTGAGCATCTTCCACGCATAAATTAGTACATATTGAGATCAATGAAGAGATAAATTATAGATGCCACACGCATCCTCAGAAAAGTGTATTTAGAGGTCGTTAGTAATTACAGTTTAGCAAAAAAGCATTCTTTGACCCAAATAAAATAAAATGTATGAAAAACTACAAACAACGGTATGGAAAATGCGACGAGAAAAATATTCTTCACCATAATATATTGCAAGATTACCGGAAAATGGTTTTATTAAAAAGTTAAAAAAGCGGAAAAAGCGATTTACTTTGTCAGTGCCTCCTGCAATAAGTCGCGTATACACTGCGACAGACCAGAGCCGAGTCCATTAAAACTATTTTGCGATCAAAATGCAGTAAAGTTTTCTGTCCCAGCCAGCGTGCCTTGTAAACCGAGCGTAAATTAACAAACAATACGCTTTTTTCCATTAAGTTAGATTGCTATTTTAAACATTATGAACTGCCCTACTGCATGCTTGTATGCCGAATTGAGCCGGCAAGACGAAGGAAGTACCTCTCGCTTTCACGAGACCGGCGTTTCGTGTGGGATGTGTCCGCACGAAACGCCAGTCGCATGGATACCCGTGCCGTACCCGTGGCCCATGGATGTGGGACGAGAAAGGAGGCCGCAGCATCTGTTTAGCCTCTATGCGGATGTCTATGGGCGTCAGTAGTCATGAAAATGGCCCCGATTGCTCGTTTGCTCCGCTATACCACAAAAATTGTAGTAGTAATAGGTTGCATTATTCCTGTATTCAAGCTGGATAGGGATGGCATGACTGGGGATGTATTTCTCGCTCACATGACATCGATAAGTGAAGTCTATGCTATTACATATCGAACGTTTTTAACGCACTTCAAAAAGCATTATAAAGCAATGTTTCACCTATTCTTGTTCCCTTTGAGCTTCACGCAAGCACGAATACTATGGACAAGTCACGACGTTCCGCTGAATTTGATTCCTCTATCAAATATAAACTGGGACAGATCGTATTTATTAGATCTTAAGGACATATCTATTAACGTCCGCCGTAATTAATTATGATAATATAACCAATATTCAGACAGTAAAAAAAAATATACAGAAAATATTCAGTCGTTCCTTATGTAGCTGGTCTGTAGCACATATTATTACAGCGCGAATTTGTAATAAACTCGCTAGCAATTTCAAAAGATTTTTATGAAACTCGTAACGAATATGAATTATATCAAAAATATCATCTCGGCATTCATTATTGAAATGTAAAATGTATCTCCGTGTCTGACTCTCTCTACCCGGGTGAATTGAAAACACGTTTTTTCGTTGCCTGTCGCTTTCCTTATGATTAATGACATGTTATTTTTAGCCGTAACAGCTGGCGCGTATTTTTTCTACTTTCAAGCTTTTTCAACCGTGATGTTCAACTATTAGTCAAACTTTGAATAGATTTTGATGGTCATTTTAGCACCGTTATTTCGCGACAGAAAGATTTTTTTTTCATTTATGCGTTCGTGTAGCATTCCATTTCCCAAAGTTGTTTTTGAATTTTTTTTTTAGATATTTTTATCTAGTTGGTTGTTTATTGGGGGATATGCGGACGTTGATGGGCCAGTTGCCAGTTGCTTGTTACTTTGTGTACCCATGCTACAAAATACTTCAAGCTATTCAATAAGCAACCAATAGTAACTTCAAGCATTATATGAAATGAAATTTGAAAATTTCTTGCAACAATTGAGGATATTATTTCAAAAATAAACTGTAGAACGTAACAACTAACAAACTCATGTTTTCTTTCGAAACTCGCAAAATAAAATTGCTACTTATGACTACCGACGGCCATAGACATCCGCATAGATGCTAAGATGCCGCATATGTATGCGCTGCCGTCCTTTCTCCCCTCAGTTCCATGGATCACCGGCTATTTACACGCACGAAACGCGACAGTACAGAGCTGTCACTTTACGCCGATCTTGTGTAAGCGTGCCGGCCCCATTCGGCTGTATGTGGCACTACCTACTAGATATCATTAAATAAATACTCTGTTGTAATATTGTAACATTAAAAAAATAATTAAAATTAATAGGAGCTATTAGCTGAATCGCTCTTATTAGAGGGCGTTAAGCTGAAAGATCCCTTTTAATGTCATAGGGATAGACCTAGCTAAGAAAATATTAAAAAAAAAAAGACTGATTCATCGCTCTGAAAAAAAAAGTGCTACCCACGTATGTGAAATGATTTTAAAAGCGCACTTTGATGTCTTCACCGACCTAACCTATCTGCATAAAAAGCATAAGAGCGCTTGTGCCTGTAATTTCTACCGGTCCATACTTTGTGCCCCACTGTCACACTGCACTCAGAGGTATATATAGAGATCATACTGCAATATAAAAGCAAATATAAAAGCTATATATTAATAAAGAACTAAAAAGAAAATTATATTCAAATCATTGTTCGATTGAGTTCTTATATTTTAAATACACATTTATTGAGTATATTGTAAATTATGTAGATAATTCTGTCGGTTTCGATGTATATTGTTTTATATGAAAGAAAGTCGAAAATATACAAAAAATAAATAAGGAAGAAATCAGTCATTGTCATCATCAATCAATCATTTTAATTTGAAACTCGAAATAATAAATAATTAAAGATTCCGGTGACCTTATTTGAGGAAGGGGGAAAAGGGCATGTTTTCTATATACAATTTTCTTCCATAGGACAAAGGAGCAGAACCACTAGCTCTCATTGAAACGCTTTGAAGCGCTAAGGGTATGCTAGGTAAGTTGCTGACAGATGAGCAGTCGAAGCAGGACTACCGACACCCATAAATTCTCCCTTTTATTTTTCCCCTAATGAGACACCGAAAACGAAAAATCCGCGAGAACTGGGACAGACAAGCTCTAACGTCACACATGTATTAAGTAGATGAGAAATACCACTCATTTGTGCCTGGCGAATGCGGCTCCAACTTCAAAAAACCGGCCAAGTGCGAGTCCGACTCGCACACCGAGGGTTCCGTAATCCAAGCGTAATGCATGGTTTTCAATTATTGTAACTTTACGCCTGCCGTTTAAGTTGACAAACTTATATATGCGGGTGCTTGCATACATTTGGTATGAAACGAACTACATGCATAAGTTAGTAAAGATTTTTCCAGTGATATAAATTTTATTTACCAAGTTTTGGATTAATTCCTAAATGTATACTGTAAGGTCTTACTTCTTGCCAAATTTCAGAATTCTAGCTCAACGGGAAGTACCCTATAAATTTTCGAAAAAGTGCATTTTCATACAAAATTTGTGCATATATATATATGCACAAATATATATACTATATATATATATAGGCTATAACTTTTTATTGCGGTAACTTAGAAGTGTGATTTTCTTAAGGCATCAAGACGTAACTGACTTCCGTATTTGACAAAAATTTCAGCTTAATCCCTTCACGCATTTTAGAGAAAAAGTTCTTGACAGACGTACAGACAGACGGACAACAAAGCGATCCTATAAGGGTTCCGTTTTTTCTCTTTGAGATACGGAACCCTAAAAATAGTATTCGAAACCAGCTAGTTGAAATGATGAAATCATACGTTATATAATTACAGAAGTCAGAACCACCGCATATATCGCAGAGCATAAATTACCCTCGTTACGAGTTTCTGTTGACGAGCACTAGTATGAAGCCTCATTACACATCCCGCGTCAATTTTATATGAATTACAACGTAATAGCCAGGCCAGGAAGAGGTAGTGCCACGCTGCATGCACACATGTTGCTGAATTGGGCCGGCACGACCGGGGTACCTTACCTTAGGTACCTCTCGCTTACACGAGATGGACGTAAACACCTCACGGAACGTGACGTGAACATGTAAGTATCCGGTGGCCTATTAAGGTGGAAGGAGGAAGGAGGGCGACGCATCTGTTTATCTCTATGCGGATGTCTATGGACGTCGGCGGTCACGAAAATGGCTCCAATTGCTCGTTTGCACATAATGCTCGGCGCTCGTAAATTGCAGAATATATCATAAGCGTCACACTAAGAAAGTGATATATTTTTGCATGTATTTGGTATAAATTACGAGTAAACTTACTTCTTAGCTCACCAGATTTATGTACATTTGTTTCATTACGGTATTGTAAAATTTCTTAAGAAGAAGTCTCTAACAATAATACGGCCTTCTTTTTGAAACCATTTGTGTTTCAAAAAGAAGCCATAATATAGCTGCAATGGCTACATTTTACTATTAAATATAGACGTATACACATTTAGTAAGTCACTTTTCGCTTAAATGATAGTCTTCTGCCATGATAAAAACACTTAGTCAGCTATTATAACTTTCATAATATCCTACTGCATCTCCCTAACTGTGGGAGAGTAGGGGTTGGTCTCTCTTCTGTTTCGAAATACAGTGTCGTCACCCGACCAGCACTCATAATAATCCGATTAAGCTGTGTTGGGCTTTTCGTCGTTGTCACAGCATCTAATCCGGAAATGATGCGGGGGAATCGATTACTGCATGTGTCGATTGGTTATAATTTATTCTAATGTTTTTTAACATTCGTATAGGTAACATAAGAGCAAACGAGCTTCAAAGATCTTAAGACTACCAACGGTCAATGAAATCACCAAAACCGCACAAAATACGACAACATTTCCGGTGCATCTTCTTCCCAACTGCGGGAAAAGAGGGGACCTGTCCCCTTATCGTCTCCCTAAGCCCGAAGACAGAAAAATCTTCACTAGTCCGACGAACAGAAACTGAGGCAGTGTTTTATAATGCTGCCATCTGTAAGAGGTCCATCCGAAAAAAAAAAAATACGAGAGCACAGCTGTCTTTTTGCAAAGTTGTCTTGTAAGCGAGAGGCGTATCTGAGTGAGCTTTTTATCAGTTACGTTTGCGCTATTTGTTGTTCTAGTAGCCTAGTGGAGGGGAAAGAGGGAAGGAAACGCCACATTTGTAATAGTCTGTGAGTGTCGGTAGTCACTAAGAAGCTCTGACAGCTGGTTTTTTCCTTAAAATGTATTAAAAAGAATATTATAGTGAAATCGTGCGACAAGATATAAAAAATACGACGTCGAATAACATAAAATATATACCTACTACAAAAAAATCTCAGAAAGAGAAAAATCACGAAGCAAATGTTACGTCATCCATTTTTATGAACATTCGCAAGGAAGAAATCAGAAAAACGTCCTTCAATATTGTAGTAGATTGATCGGTTTGAATGTTTACTCTGCTCCGTGGAAATCGGATCCCCCGCTGAGACCGTCATTTGAATTGGGGAACTCCGCCCTCTTGACGTCAATTTTGGCGGCGAAATATTTGGTTTCCGTCGCGCGAGCCGTAATGTGTTTTATGGATATGGCTCGAGATTGAAGGCTTTCTTTTATCCGTAGCAAAGAGAATTTTATTATTTGTGTTATTTTACAGATAAATGTACATAAAAAGTTCGACCTATTATTCAATAACCGTTCTATGTTATGTTCTATGTCATTATATTATGCTGTTATTTTTGTAACAGGAAGTGCCACATTGCATGCTTGCATGAAGCCGAATCGGGCCGGCACGACCGGGGAGCTACCTCTCGCTTACATGAGACCGGTGTAAAGTGACAGCTGCACTGTCGCGTTTCGTGCGTGTAAGTAACCGGTGACCCATGGAGGTGAGAGGAGAAAGGACAGCGCATCTGTATAGCCTCTATGCGGATGTGTATGGGCGTCGGTAGTCATGAAAATGTCACCGACAGCTCATTTGCCCCCTTATACCATAACAAAAATTGCCAATACTCCGCAACTTGTTATTGCCGATACTTACTAATTACCCCTTGGTTATCGTACACACAATATCTGTGTATATTATGCTGTCCGTAGCCAATCACAACTTTTCCCATTAATCGTAAGTGGTTGACTGATGTGTATATTATAATGAAGCAGCCCGTTTTCATGCCGGATATTAGTTTATCCGCGCCACCGTATTGCATTGTTACCCCGGACGGATAATAGGAGAATATTAAATACACTGTTACAATTTTTTTTGTCACTATTATAACACATTCGCACACATATAAAATCTTACTACTATTTATTTGTGTGTCAAAGATTTGCTTAACTGGTAAAGCATATATTTTGTCAATATTATTTAGTAAGAGGTAGTGACATGCTGCATGCATGCGTGTTGCTGAATTGTATCCGCGACCATATTTGCTTATATTAGATGCATATTGAAATCATTTATTTTTGTTTCTAAAGCGAATACATAAAGTTTTTATAATGTTTTTCTTGATTGTAATTACTTTGTTACTTTTATTCAATCACTTGGCAATTCAAATACATTACTTAGAATGTTTTTTACTTTAACAAAACTCTCGCTAATCGCTTCATGCATATTCTAACTTACACAACAGGCTATGAATCACAATAATGACTTTGAATGAGAAAGTTCAGAACTTTGCAGTGCCGTTTATAAGTATCTCGTTTACTTAGTTCATTACAAAGGCAAATGGCAGAAAATAAATGAATTTTTAAGAAAATACAAATGACAAACTTGTTAATATTAAAAAGAAGAGATACTTCTTCATTTTTATAATTAATTCAAAATTAAAAACTCCCGGCTATCATATTAAAATGAATGTACCCGTTTTAGGCGAGAGCGTATATCGTAAGAAAATACATAGTCTTATTTCTTATAAACACATTAGCTATAAAGTGTGTGTAGTATAAGTCCGACTTCTATTGCAAAGTCGACAGCCCTAGGGAAAGTTTTGTCTAATTTTGAAACTACTGACTTTGTTGCCCTGTCCAAAACAGACTCGTAACTGCAGCTTAGGAACGAATATTTTTCTAGAAAAAATATTATCTCCGTCATAAACAAACGTAAATAATGATATTTTTAAGACGGTCTGCTTCAAAGTTTTATTCGTGTAGTTTAAGCAAAATTTCAACCTAAAGCCATCATCACAAAGTCATACGTAGGTCAAAGCTAACCGTATGCCAAATTTTGCAGATTCACGATTCACGGGATTCTAAAAGACCTGGAGTATTCCTGTATTAAAAAGAAGTATAATTTTATTAATTTCCAGACCTCTTAATTTAAAAGGTTTATTGCTCAAGTATCAGAACTGATCGGACTGGTGGTGCCGGATGTCGAGAAACATATCAAGTGACATTTTTTTTTTTTTTTT
>LUGF01040297.1:224662-240337 GCA_001625245.1 Calycopis cecrops
GGATTGGACGAATAATGGCTTCTTTTAATTTACTCGGAAACTTATATTGATTTACTGATAAATTTACTAAATTGGCTAGAACAGGGCTTACTTTGTCTACAACTAACTTTAAATCAGTCATCCGCACCAGATCACTCCCAGGCGATTTATTAATGTCCATGTTATTAATGATACGCTTAACGTATGCACTACTAACTGGTTGCCACCTCATGGAAACGTCAGATTTCTTTACATAATTCTCCCTGACTAACCATTTATCCCTACATGTATGTTTAATATTGTCTATTTCTTTAGAAAAGTTATTAGCAAAACAATCACAGATCTTAATTTTAATACCCTTCTTTATATGACAGTTGCATAAACTACAATTATTATAAAACGATATTCCGAAGGTAAAATCATTAGATAGTTATGCATGAGAGAGGAGTATCTTAGGAAAATAAATGAATGCGTTGGGCAAGAAACCTTACACATAAAATTTTATACCATTTTCCGAAATATATTATCCTCCTGGTAAAAAGAAATACGTAAAGTGTAATTTATTCTTGGTAACGATAACACAAGGAGGCATTGAATAAAATAAAAATACATAGGAGTTTTTAAGGAACTGAAAGTAAAATACAACACTAAGGTGTTCTAGATTCTCAATTCCATTTATATATACACGCTTCTTGGTCCCGTCTAATATATATAATAGGTTTCCTTAGGATTTAATATTACAGCAAACCTATATATATATATTATACACATAATACATTTAGAAATAAGAGCTTAAAGATATATTATCATGTTTTATGAAACATAATTATTAACTTATATCAAAATATTCGAGTCTATATGGTGTTATGCCAATCTTTAATCAAATTATCCCATACTACCCTCTATCGCCTCCAACACGAACCAAGCGCTCGTGTAGTTTAAGCTCAAGTGTCAATGAGGCAGCGGTAGAAAGTGACACTTGCTTTCGTGATAGTGATAGATATAGATAGATTCGTGAAGATAGAATCATGGCGGCGCTATTGAGCCGAAATATTAGTTTAAGGAGTTCAATAATGAGTTTCGTTGCGCGAGAATAATTTGCCGTTGTTTAAACCACCACGCTCGAGAGCATCTTTATGGTTATATTTTTAAGATTTCCAATTTATCTTTCATTTTTATCACAGTTCAGTTCATCGTTCGCTTCTGCTTACCGCAGACCACGAGGCACATTACTACTGTCAGGACAAAGATGTTCTCCGGCCAGATAACACGGGAAAAATGTTTTGAATAATTTACATTCGCTTTTTATTAAAACATCCTGGGAATTATAACATAATCCTAGTATTATAAATACAAGGCGAGATTAAAGTTTTCAGGGGTAATTTTGTAAGCTGGAAATTTACTTTCCGGCTTGATGTTGGTTTTATTTCTAAAAAAAAACATGTATCTATGTTAAGTTTGACCCATCTTTATAGCTTTTAAAGTTAGAGCTGTATGAAAAGGTCGTCGTATTAAAAATCAAACAATATTTTTATTAATAGATAGTGCCATGCCGCATTGGAGCCGAAGTGGAGCCTACCCGTCGTACACATGATGACGTCTTAAAATGACGTATTGCATCAATGATTCTACTTTTTTCAAACATTTTCTATGGTCAGCAAAATTAGTTTTGATATAAATTATGTAAATTTTCAAATGTGTTAGAAGATGGCGGAGCTAAAGACAATTAGGACTAAATGTCGTTTTGAAATCTCGAACGCGGGACGTGACCTTTTAAAACAAATCGGATATTGAAGATGTCGAATGTCGTTAGCGCTTCTATATCTCTTTACAATAGCCCTAATTTTATACTGAATAAATTTGAATGTTATTTCAATAATCAGTAAATTGTATTTTTATAGTATTGCGGAAGCAGCTGAACACCAAGTGGCCTTCCTTCAACCCATCCGCCGAATGTGCAAAATTACGGAGACAATATTACGAAGGGACACATATACTCATTTATAATATTGCAAAAAGACTTCTGACACTGAGTATTTAAGGCAAATAAAACTCTTTATAAATTGCGATTATTTACGAGGCGCCACCTAAATGCTGTTCGTCGTAAATAATACAATTTGATTAAAAATATAACGATATGGGAAGCCGGGAATAAATGTAGCTTTATGGTAAACGAAACGTGCCGAATAAGAATAATAAATATTATGTTATTAAAATTTAATTTTATAAAAGGTAGGCAATCCATCCCACTTGATGATACCGACGCGACGCCTATAAGCACCTGCACGATTAATTGTCATGAGGTATTTCCCCCCTATTCCTCCCATCCAAATTAAGAAAAAATATTCATCCAAATTTTATTATAACGGGGCATTTTGCATTATAATATAATTATTTTTATCTACACTAATGTTGTAACATTCTACTTATGTTTCCAATACTTTGTAACAAGTTTATTTTTGCCTATGGCTGAAATTAAAAAAAAAAAAGAAGACGCATCCATATGTCAATCTGTGACATGTCTTTTCTTTCGGTCGTGGCTTTGAACATGGCCGGTGATGTGAATTTAAATAAATCTTTAAAAATAAATGAAAACCCATATGGGGTAATCATTTAATATTATATATAAATAATTTAAAATGTAGTGGCCATATATTTGAAGGAGGTTATCACTCCTTCTTACCTGGGGATTTAACTCCATATTTCAACAAAACTAATATTATACATGGTTATATATCATTAAAACCTTAAAATTCTACCCAGCGGTGAATGGACACTGGGCTGGTCTCCGATTATAACCCAATACCTAGAAAAAGGGGTTTTTACAAGTAATTAACTACCGCACCCACAATATACTGGATCCAGTGGATATCAGAAATCTTCAACCGGTTTGTGTGTCTGCAACTGTCACACCCAGCAGCTGAGTTCCAAATTCATTTTGTTTATTAATTTTAGTACTTAATGAAAATTCTTAATAGTCTTGTGAGTGAATTCCCAGACACAATTATTTGGAAACCAACAGATAACCCACACCCTAGAGATTTTTATTTATTATTTTGTGAATGGTGTAGATTGAAAACAATTAAATGTAAAGGTACATTATATGCAAGGAGTTATATAACTTATAATATATGGTCATTCTAATATCTAGTTTTAATTATATCCCTCTCTTTAATTAAATTTCTACATCATAAATATAATCATAAAAAAAAATAATTATAACGTACATAACAAACATTAACTTATAATATAAAATTTAAACGTAACAACTGTTCATTAATTTAAAAAATTTAAACGTTACAACTTGACTTATAATAACTACTGTTATATCTCAGACAACAAAAAACTTAATTGACACGATGTTATAATATCCAAATCGATATCGTAAAATCTCATTATAATACTGTGTGAGAGCGAGAGGGAGAGAAAAAGTGGTGAGAGAGCCTTATGTCAAAATTCATAACAGCGCGCGCTCGCTCCTGATTGTCTCAGCGCGCGCTGCAGCTGCGCTCTCATTGGTTAGATTTTAATGACCACAAGTTCACTGCGACAATACATTATATGCCTGAATTTAATGTTTCGCAATGTTTTATTAATTGATTAATTGCATTAGTGAAGATAAAGCAGTGTATGCAACTGCATATAATACGGGTATTAAAGCACTCTTGTTACTATTTTGAAACTCGCGTTCGCTCGTTTCAAAAATTCACACTCGGGTTTTAATACCCTTCATTATACGACAGTTGCATAAACTACTATTACAACATCGATTCACTTAGGTACTACAACTACTACACACGATATTCTTTTTCCTTATATGTGTAATATTTATTTTTACATGCATTTTCGTGTACAAGTGACAACAAATTCCATCAAATACAAAATATAAGTTACATAGACTCGACAAATACTTTGTTTTATCTGATTTATACAACACATATTAGAGAAGTTTACAAAACATTGTTTCTCTTTTATTCTCTCTTGTGCTCCGCGACAGTGAAGCGGCAAACTTTGGGACAACAAAATATTAACATACGAGATATTCCATGTTCGGGAGTTAAAAATACATTGTGATGTTTTGAAAGACTTTATGAATATCCGAGTTGTTTTGTTATGGTACTTACTAATATCGTCATCTGCATTTTTGTCTACATGGAATCCTACACAATTATGGCTTTCTACTTTATCACCGTTACAAAAATGGTCTAAATAAAAATGAGTGAAAATTTAAAAAATATAAGTAGTTTATTTGAAGTGGTATTATGAACTTATTATTACTTTTCCCCCCATATTGTTTTTGATTAACTAACGAAATGAAAGTCAAGTAAAAGAAAAGCAGACGAGATTAAATACGTACCCATTATAACAGCATTCAGCATATTTTTATATTACTACTATTTTATTGTTATTAGAATAATGAGTTAAAATAAAAAGAGTATTCCGCAAAGTACAACTATACACGTGTAAGTTATTGCATTATATGCATATTTATATATTGTTATGTGTAATATATGTATTATAATAAATGTAAAAAAATAAGAATGCAACGTAAATAAATTTATTTTATCCTTAGCTTTTCAACGTATTCAATATACAATAAATCTGTAATTCGCGTGATAAACAGACATAATATACATATAAATAGAGCCGTTGGATACACACAAGTGTTTCCCCGAGCTTTTATTTGCATTGGAGCGAAAATATTTAATCAGCCGTATCATCTTAGAGTTTCCTTCGCTTCCGCGGTATGAGTGTATTCGCTCTCGTCAGGTTTTAATAATATATTGCGAACGTAAACGGATGAATCATATTTTCTCAGATACACGAAATGTAAAAAGAAAATTCAACATTATGGTTTAGGTTGATGAATTTTCATTTATTTTTATGATGAATTAAAAAAGAATACATATTTTTTTTTATTGTGTAGGAGGGCAAAAGAGCAGTCGGAGCCATTTTCATGATCAGCCGACCGACGCGACGCCCACAAACATCCGCATAGAGGCTATACAGATCCGCTGCCCTCCGTTCTCCTCCCACCTCCATGGGCCACCGGCTACTTACACACCGCACGAAACGCTACAGCACAGCTGTCACTTTACGCCGGACTCGTTTAAGCGAGAGGTACCTCCCCGGACGTGCCGGCCCAATTCGACTGCATGCAAGCAATGCAGTGTGGCACTACCTCTTACTAATAATAATTACGGTGACACGAAAAATAATCATCCTAGCGTTAGGAATAACAGGCCTACGCTACGTGGAACACATTTCTCGTAGAAGAGGCCTCATGCTATAAAGCTGTTGCGTCATTTATATTGTATTGTTTAGTTGTAGTACTAATATTTTATAGTAGTACCTTTATATAGCACAAAATGGCGATTACAAGCCACCATGAATATCGAATTGGGCAAAGTTTTTGAGAAGTCATCGAGTGACGTCTTCCTCTATCTAATTTTTCAAATCCCGTTACTCATTCCCTCGTTAGAGAAAAGCAGGTTGGCAAATTGGCTGTCAAGAGTTACGGATTTTACGTTACGGAGCTTGCATGCAGTCGAATTGGGCCGGCACGACCGGGGAGGTACCTCTCGCTTACACGAGACTGGCGTAAAGTGACAGCTGTGCTGTCGCGTTTCGTGCGGTGTGTAAGTAGCCGGTGGCCCATGGAGGTGGGAGGTGAAAGGAAGGCAGCGCATCTGCATAGCCTCTATGCGGATGTGTGTGGGCGTCGATAGTCATGAAAATGGCTCCGGCTGCTCGTTTGCCCTCCTATATCATAAAAATAAAAAAAAAAAGTAAAGTAAAAAAAAAGTAAAATAAGTTTAAACCAAAACTAACTAGTTACAGTTTTGTCTGATTTCTGCAGTCAAAAGTACGTCTTGGCTGCAATATTTACATAGAACTGTGTTTAATCTACAATACTTGCATAAGAAATCAATGTCGTCCTAGCGGATTTTGGCTATGGCGGCCGTCTATATAGACGTGCCATCTGCGCAGGACATAATTATTAAAGCGCACAAGTGTGCGCGCCAACACAAGTGCACCCTCTATTCCCTCATTCTCATATTCCGATGGAACGGCAGTATGAGATGACCGGTGAGAAATCAGGCGCAGGACCGACGGCTTAACGCGCTCTCAGAGGCACGGAGGTGTAACACCGTCAACTTGCTGTCTCCACTGTTATTAGAAATTGAAAAATCCCAATAACAATATTTGGTCCGACCCGTGGTTCGAAGCCTGAACTTCACGTCTGTCATTGTACACGCTTACTAATAGACCACGCGATATTTGTGAACAGGTCCATATAAAGCCTTACTCACAAATGGATATGAAGACTGGCCGATGAAACATAATTCCCCGGAGAATTTTCATGAAGCGAGCAATACTACAAAAACAAAAACAAGCTAGAAGCTGGTAGGTGAGATAGGGTGTTGCTTTTGATATTCGGCCAGGGAGGTATCTCTCCCTTACACGGAACCGGCGCGGCGTAAAGTCACAGCTGAGCTATCGCGTTTCGTGCGATGTATAAGTAGCCTGTGATCTTTGTGAGGTGGAGGAAGAAGGAAGGCAACGCGTCTGTGTAACCTCTACAGTCTACACAGATGCCTATGGACGTAGTTAGTCATGAAAATGGCTCCCATTGCCCCAATACACTAAAAAAAAATTCATCCACTTTGCCCAAAATGCATACTTAATGCTCAAGTAATATAAACTTGTTGTTTCACGCAATCAACAGTTTATGAGTAAGAAAACAGTGAAGTTTTATTTTCAAAGAAACATTTATTATTATTAATATCCGTAGAGCACAGGCGGGAGAGCGCTTGTTTTAATTAATGGCGCTGCTGAAGTTGTGTCGAAAACAATGGCCAACTTTGATATTGTGTAGTTACTTCAGTTTATGCGGAATAATTATTACTTTCTTGCATTTAAGTTTACAGGTTTGCGAGTTTATCTTGAAAAGAACAGGGAAATAAATAAATACAAAAACTATCAAAATAAATTTGCAATTAATTGCTATTTTCTCATTTGGTGTCGATGAAGATTTTCTTAAGAAACTGGAATTTTATTATTTATAATATGTCTACTAGCATATTATAATGATAAATATTCAGTATAGCATTAGATGAAATATAAATCATAAACACTACAACACAAAGTATAAATAAAAAAGAAAGAAAATTAATTTAAATACACGATGCATATTTATGCATAGTGATGCAAGATTATGAGCACTAAAAATGAAGTCACTCGACATACGCCGGAAAAGTCTTTGCGCCGATTTTCAGTGACACTCTAAGGGTAAAAAGGCAACGATGAATTCAAATAGGTACTCAGTTGCATATTTAGTTTATATATTTAATCGGCGTAAAGTGATAGTGTTTCGTACGGTGTGTAATTTTGTGGAGAGAAACGAGTATAGCAGCATAGAGTATAGCAGCGCAGTATTTTTTAAGCCTATTTAATTTATTTATTACATACTAGCTTCTGCTGGGCTGATTTGTGAATCTAAACCATTCTCAAATCCCATTCGACACACAAAAAAAATCGTCAAAATCGGTCCAGTCGTTTAGGAGGAGTTCATTGACATACACACGAGATAACACACACAAGAGATAATATATTATATAATTATTAAGATATATACCTTTATTTATTTAATTAGGAGCACACTCATATAACTTTAATAAAAACCAGCCAAGTGCGAGTCCAACTCGCACACTGAGGGTTCCGTATGAATTGGAAGAACAATCCAAATTTAATGCATGGTTTTCAAGACCTTTTTCTCTAAAACGCGTGAAGGGATTAAGTTGAAATTTTTGTCAAATACGAAGAATTACGTCTTGATGCCTTGAAAAAATCACACTTCTAAGTTAACGAAATAAAAAGTTATAGCCAATTAAGCACAAATTTTGTATGAAAACGTACTTTGTCAAAAACCTAAAATTATCGGGTACTTCCCGTTGACCTGGAGTTGTGCAATTTGGCAAGAAGTAAGAACTTATAGCACATATATAGGAATAAATCTGAAAACTAGTAAATTATATGTAGATCATTGGAAAAATCATTATCAACTTATAACTAATTCGCCTGATAAATGTGTGCCGCAACCGTCTATTCTTGGTCTTGACAGACGTACAGACAGACGGACAACAAAGCGATCCTATAAGGGTTCCGTTTTTTCTCTTTGAGAGAACCCTAAAAATAAAGCAAGCAAACATTGTTTCAAAAGCGAACCTTAAATGTTTGATAGTTAATGCTAGGGCGAAGTGAATTTTAAGTTATAGCTTCTAATGTACAGGTTTAACGTGAAATTCGATACAATTCCAATGCAGCCATATTGCTCGACATCGCCGGTGATGCACTTCACCGGTGATGCCGGCTAACAAGGCTGCAATGCAGCTTGAAGATTAACTACTAAAATCTTTCCGCCATAGATCTATTATGTTAATATATGGTGTTCTATACTCTACACGTGTAGAGACTTAATTGGGATTGTGTAAATAGCATATTAATCAGTGTGCTGTTCCATATCTATCTTGATATAATACGAGGTAGTACTCCAACTAAATTGAACCAGCAAGAGCGAGTGGGATCTCTCGCTCACATGATATCGTGTAAAATGACAGCTATGTTGTCTTTTTGTTTGTTTTAAATAATTTTTAGCTTAAAGATATTAAACAGCTAAATTATCATTTTTTAAGCATAAGTGTTTTAGCAAGCCGATGCATATGTAGCATTTTGATAACTAGCACCCATAAACATACCGATGATATCCTACTAATATTATAAATGCGAAAGTTTGTAAGAATGTTTGTTACTCTTTCACACAAAAAATGTTTTTTTTTATTTTATGAAAATCCGTTCAGTAGAACAGATTTTCATAAAACTTTCCAGTAATATAGCTTTTAGATCAGAATAACATAATAAGTTAAAATTTTGAATAATTTTTGAAGTCCGACATCCACGCGGGCGAAGCCGCGGGCGGAAGCTAGTTTAATATAAAATGAAATGTATACATAAACTATTACAATCCATTGTTCTCCAAAAACAAACATTTACATTCTTAAAACTGGAATACCCTATTATGCATTTAATAATAGAGTGTATTTACGATTCAATAAAGAATTATTTATTTATTTACTCTAGCAAAGATCAGGTATTGAACGTGACGGCCATTGATTTGCTATGTAATATCTCGGTACTCCATTAGACCTCATTTATTATAACTACGAATGGAAAGGCTCTAAGCAGACGTAAATGCCCTATACAATATACGCGCTGCAAGACCATAAGGACTAATAGATCGTTTAATTACTTATAATATGAATTGTAAGACGTACTTAACAATTAATATCAATAGATAAAACCTTTGTTCACAGGAGAGAGAGAGAATGTTCAATGAAATATTTGTTATTGAAGGAAATAGACGAATTTACGCAGTCAAACTCACCTGAATAAAATATTTGCTTAACATAAGTAAAATACTCGGTCTTACCTTATTATGTGATTCATTTTCAATACATTATGTGAAAAAAATCCGCTAAAAAGAACTCTAGAAAATATCTTAGTTAAATCTCAAAGTTTAGATTTGTAAATAATAATTTATAGCTTAATTATGAGATTGTCAAAAGTGTCAATGAAAAATTTGTTGTATGACTTTCGTGACTTCAGTTTCTATGATCTCTAGGTACGGCAGAGGGCGTCACCTGAAACTTTCATCATTCACAGTATTAGGTTAAGCAACTCACCCATGTTTCCTGATACCTTTCACTTCTGCCAGTATAGTTTGTTTAGGACGGGCATGTTTGCGTTTACTCCAGGGTTTCCAATATAAAACTTGATCAACTGGAAAAATTTTCGACTTTCCAAGGTATAATCAGGAGCTTCTTAGCTTTAACTACTTCTCTTACACATTCTTCCTACTAATATTATAAATGCGAAAGCTTGTATGTTTGCTTGTTTGATTGTTTGTTACTCCTTCACGCAAAAACTGCTGATCCGATTTTCACGAAATTTGGCACAAACATAGAAGGTATCATGAATTAACACATAGGATTTTATCCCGAAAAATGTTCCTATCCTGCCATGGGATGATTTTCTATTTTCAACGGGATCTAAATTTATGCGGGTGAAATCGAGGGTCGCTAGTAATCTATAAGTGTACAAAATTTCATAGAACTCCGTCCGCGCAATTTTCGAAAGGGATGCAAAGTTTTTGCGAATTAATATTTACCTGTTCATGACAATATCGTTTGTCAGTTCCAGAATACAGATGTAATAATTCCAGATCTTGTTTGCTCAGCTAGACGACGCGACGTCGGTATATTTTTATTATGTCGATTCATAAGCTCTCTCAGCGGTGCGTTTATTTATCTTCCCTTTGACGTGGCGGTGCGTCGTGTAACATATTCACGCCTGGCTGTGCAATAACACAACTTTTCTCACGTTCCTCGTTCTCTATGTTCATAGAAATAACACATTCAATACTTTCTCACCCCTCACGTTGAAAGGAGAGCTGTTTTATTTGTCGTGGATATAGTGTTTCTTTGTGTAGTGACTCGGAATGAGTATTTTTCTATTTTACTCATCTACCTTTACATGGCTTCATAAATTTTAACTGATTCAAACTTATGACTAAACACTGCTTGGAAGAAAACTAAGAAAAAAACGTTTAACTGAATGAAGTTTTAGTAGGAGCCATGATGCATTGCAGCCGAACGAGCAAAGCGACTTTTTATAAATAAGAGTTGGTGTCCTGCGCAGATGGCACGTCTATATAGACATAATATGTCCTGCGCAGATGGCACGTCTATATAGACGGCCACCATAGCCGAAATCGGCTGGGAGGACATTATTATATTGCGTATTGTACACAAGTGAGTCCGCCGCAGGCGCCATCCTCGTAATTGAAAGAGCCAAGCATTCTACAATTTACATACGTTCCTTATTTGCTTCTTATAGTGTTGCATACCCGTCTCGATTTTTAAATTTCTAAACACTACTTTAGTATAATATATTATATGGTATAAAAAACTGTCTCTGATGATGCCATTGAGAAGATTTAATTCTTATAAAAAAAAGCTATCAGTGTTGTCTCAGTCAGATTAACAAGATAATCCTTCTGTGAGGGCCTCAGATAAAAACGCCTGGACTAAAAAGACAATATCGATAGCGCAAAAACCTAAAGGGATTTAATACTTTAAGAACGGAAGCATAAACGCGATCGTTAATTTAATTCGGTATAAATGTACTAGTTGCGCTCCACGGTTTTGATCCAAGTTGTGTGTGAAACGGCTCGACCGATTCTAGCTAGTATATTAACGCAGTTAGTATTTTTTTTATGCTTTGTTTACGTTTTCTCCAGCAAACGAGCAACCGGAGAGGTGATTTGACTATCAACGCTCATAGACCTCCGCATGGAGGCTATACAGATGTGTTACCCTCCATTCTCCTCCCACCTCCAAGGGCTATTATAAATATAATATACCTTCACACAAAATCTAATCGACGAATGACAGGCACGATGGAACAGCTCTACAAAAAGCATGTCGCATCTGCGAATTTTTTCCGCGTGTACGCGACGGTTTATCAAAATCTTCGCTGTAGATCGACCATTGCGTTGCATAATTCCTTACCGGCCACGGCAACTTTATAAGCAAACTTTTTAGTTTTAAATTAACATCTTTACCCTTTCTGACTGCTCGACCGAAGTTAACAAATGGGCACTTCACATTATTTAGGAGTGATTACACTCCACGTCTTTGGTAGAATGAGCGAGCAATAATGTTAGACAATACTCATAAAGCACCGCCATTGATCATGAGAAGATATTTTTATGACAATTTTAATAATATATTATTTCTATTAAGCTGTTTGAAAATAAGATACCCGAATCGAACATTCTTTCACTGTACTAATATTGTGTTGCTACCTTTTTTGATTGCTTTATTTAAATGTTAAGTTATAGAATATTAATTTATTATAGAAATTATCAATAAGTATTAATTAATTTATAACAGGCATTGACATATGGTTTGAGATTTTTGAGTGAATTTTTTTTCACAGGGTTCTAGGCACAGGGTATGGTACCTACCTAGTTCTCTTTTTCAAAAAATTGCAACATTCGTTTATAGAATTTTGTCTGTTTTTTTTATTCAGCTTTGACAAAAAACATGGACGAAGTGTCCAAAAAAGTGATTCAAGTGATTTTTGAGAGTAATGATACGATGCCCTTGGGTATCGACAAACACTTTGCTCCATCAAGGCTAGTGACGCGAACATGTCAATATATCAATCGATGATAGAATGAAACTTACTAAATGATGTAAGAGTGAAATCAATTATTATTGTACCAGTCACAACAGTACGATAAATGTGTTTTAACTTAGTGAATTAAGCGTCGATACTCCTAAATACTAGCTTTGCGCCGCCATTATATAATTACGTCACGTATATCACGCGTATAGTAATAACTATTAAGTGAATTAATGGGAATAAAGACTAAAATTATATTTTTGTAGTAAAATATTATTCAAACTTCCGTCCAAAGAAAGTAATTAAAGACAAGTAACGTACTTAATTTGTCATAACTTCTACAAATGTAAAATTACTATTACTATTTTTACTTTACGGATGGCAAAAGATTCTTAAAATAATCATTTTTTGTTCAATAATGGATTATATACCCATCTATAACAATTTGTACTAGATGTTCAACTTGACTATAAAATGAAATTCTTAACCGGGTAAACAAACTCAGAAACTTTTGCCATAATATGTATATATTCAGTATTTGACTCCGTTATTTCATGAATTGGTTTTGCTTAACTTTTCGGAAGCAAAAACTCCCAAATCCTTCAACGACTTCGGGAACGTCCCCTTTGAATATTTCCAAATCAACGAGTACATGAAACGACAATCTCAACGACTGTTACCAAAGCCGGAAAGTCATGGCGGATATTTACATTTGAAATAGGTTCAATCTCTTATATTTCTCTTATTATTTATATTTTAGTCTCTTTACATAGCAATCGCGGTCCAATTTAATCATTCAGGAAATGTATTTTATTATTCATCTTTAGGGACACCGTACAATTCGCAAAAAACCAATAAAAAGGAATAAATAAATATATAATTAATAAAAAGTACTGCGTTATGTTATCGTCAACATCATAATATTATTATATTATATGAACTGTAAAGGTTCTAATAGTTTTCTTTCTCTGTCGTTTCGCTCTAGGCAGAGCGGTCGTGGTCACGTTCAGGTGTTGGAGGTAGAGGCGGATACAGCGCACCATTTCATAGTTACCAGGTCAGTAATTGTTTATTTGCTAGTAATTTCATTTTATATAATAGCTAATGAAAATATAAAAAACAACAGCCTTAGTAAGCAGTAGTGCCTAGTAATCAATAAGACTATTTATTTACTGCATTATACTAACATGATAAGAGATATACAAAAGCCATATAGCTAGAAGTCACCTCGAGTTATCTTACGTTTCAAGTGACCAACCGCACTTGTCGTAGTGGAATTTGAGCAATGCAACACGCTGCAGATTTGACCTCAATTCGCAACCTGCATGTTGCATGTGTAGGTAATTTGATGCAATAATGTATTTGGTCCAGTATCAATTGAGTTACAATTTATTATATTAATACACCTGTGAGGCATTTATTACAATGTTAATAATTTCGATTGGTTTAATTTGATTCAGGCTAATTAGTAAGAGGTTGATATTGCTATAGTGTTTATAAGATATGAGGCAAACAAGCAGTTGGGCCACCTGATGTAAAGTAATCACCAACAATGTACATCCGTTTAATGATATATTGTTTAGAAATATCCATAATATTATGACTAAAATCTTACTCAAAATTCACAATCTGACATTGATACAGTCAAAAAACCATGCAAACCAAATGGCAGGGCTTATATTAAGTAGAGATTACAAATACGTTTTATTAACACATAACATTGTAGAACAAACGAAAAACATTTAACAAGGATAGTTGTTATTAAAATGTACACGGCGCATTCGAAACTACCGTAGCTACAGACTGAATGAAAAGCCCTTTCATCGCGCAGGCTTTGTCTATCTCCGAATTCACGTGTAAGTTGTCAACGTGAAAGGCTCTGATGGAACAGGCTGTGAGTGATTCTACATACAACAGCACCCGTGCACACTATAGCTTTTGTTACTATATTTTCAATCAGCTCCAGGAAATTAGTGTTTTTATTTATTATATTATTATCGTTGAAATCAGCTACAACATAAAGTAGGTATTAAATCACGTTACACGCTTATTAAAGTATAAAAGAAATAAATATATATTCTAAAAGAAATGACACAGCTGCGTCAAAGACTCTCCATTTATGAAAAGGAGTAAATAATTTATAGATTTTATAATTAATCTTGATGATAGCAGATTTGATAATTATTTTTCTACAGAAAAATGTGTCAACAGTGAATACAATAAATATTATTTAAATATAATAAAAAAACGACTTCATGCAGCCTCTCACCACCATTATTTTACTAATATAAATGTAGTCTAATATATGGAAACTAGCCTTTCCTGCATATATCATGAGCACTTGGAGGTGTGCTCATGTTATAATATGATGTTATGTGAATATGAATTGAATCTGAGGTTCCTAGTAGCGTTATTATGAAGATGCTTCCAAGAACGTAACAGTAAAAACCAAATCAAATCAAATATTGTTCATAAGAATTTGAAAAAACTTGAACACTTGAATAATACATAAATACATAATAATATATAAATAATACATAATAAATTATCGTTTGCTTTTTGACGCTTTAAAGATTTAAAAGTTTTTAAATAATCCCGTATGTAACGCATCAGGTATACCGATAATGAAAATCAAGCGAACTTTGTGTGAATGTGGAGCAAAGTGAAACTTTGAGGTTAAACGCGAACCTGCCAAGTAGTTGCTAAACGACTTTAGTAGACTTGCAATATTACAACTATATTATAATAGTGCGAAATAAACAGTCCCTGAAGTCCTTTGCATTTTTCTTAATAATGTTGAATATAACCGCAGCAGCCGAATTGGTCAATAAGCGATAATAAAAATAAACGAATTGATCCATGATCTACTTGTGGCACGGTCATCAAATACTCATTACTTATTATAGTAAACGCTGTAATCTTTTTTTTTCACATTTTGATAAGATTTACGTTCAGAATAATTATCTCAAAAATTTTAGTAACGGTTATCAATAAGCATCCCAACGCCTAACAAAAAAGGACGACGTATGATCCACAAGAGACATCATATTATTACCAGTATGTTGTTGCGAACGATTTTAGTTATATCAAATCAATGGTCTTCATCCATGTATTTTCTCCGGTAATTTATAAAAGATAATAGGCGTCTACGATCTAAGTGTCCACCATTATTGCGCCGTACATCATCGTAAGTACCAGCGCCAGTTAACTAGAAATATTTTTCTTGTGATAAATCTTTATCGGAAATGTGATATATAATTAATTTACACCAAATACACTACATACATTATAGGAATAGTATTTCATTGTTATGTATTCTTATATTGATTTCCTAAGTTTACTCAAATGTCATATATACCTACTATGTTGTATATAAAAAGATTTTTTTAAAACTTTAGAGCCATGTGCGTTCCAAAGGATTATACTCCAGCCGCGTGTCCAAGCTGA
>LUGF01040297.1:241788-261346 GCA_001625245.1 Calycopis cecrops
AATGTCATATATACCTACTATGTTGTATATAAAAAGGACAAACTTTAGAGTTATGTGCATTCCAAAGGATTAAACTCCAACCGCGTGTCCAAGCTGATTTAATATTATTAGGTTCAACTTGTATCACTATTTATAGTATCACTTGAGTCAGATCCGAACTAATCTCAGTAAGTAAAATTAAATTTTAAAAAATTATATATATTAAATAAAATATTATTTAAAATTGTAAATCTCCGCGATTTTATTTGCGTTTTTTACTGAAAGAAATTATTGAACGATTTTCGCATATTGTGCGCAATTAATATTTATTTTATACTGAATAATTAGTTATCATAATAGCAGCAATTAATATTTATTTCTGTATAATTAGTTATCATAATATCAACTATGAAGCCTGCACTTAACCAGTAAACGAAGTGTACCGCCCATTACGATTGCGGGGTAGGGCGGTGCGTTATAAATCAATGTAGAATAAGGTCTTATCCGTTTCTTTAGGCTGTCGAGGATTTATTGCGAGAAGGGCTTTACGTGATTTCTTTAGACAACTACTTTTTGATTTGTTTTTTTTTTGTCTTAATTTTCACTGAGTGTAGTAGATAAAAAACTGAAGGTCGTTGGTAAATAACGGCGAAGCCACTACTATTTGATTTTCTTATTTCCTCTACTTCGATAGTTTTTTCAAAATTTCTCATAAATTTTCAAAACATTTGCAAAAGTGTGTTAAAATTCTATCAAATATATTCTGCAGGGAAAAGTCATTAGATGATAAGTATGAAATAGGAGTATCTCAGAAAAATAAGTGTACGCGATGAGCAAGAAAGCTTTTACATAAAATGTTATACCATCCCCCTGGTAAAAGGAAATACGTACAGTGAAAATATTCTAATCTATGATAGTAGCAAGGATGCATTAGATTAAAAAAACGGGACCCTATTACTTTTACTACTATTATTTTATTTATTACTATTATTACTATTATTTTTAGAAACTTAAAGTGAAATAAAACATTTAGGTCTATTCGATTGTCTATTCAAATTATACGGTACTGCACGCTACTTGGTCGCGTCTCAGAAGAAAAGCTACCTATAGGATTTAATATTACAGTACAGTCCAGTAGGATTTTGCAGTAATATTATGTGAAATATCACCTCGGTGAAACACACCTAGTATTACAGATGTATATTAAAGTTCGTAATTATTTTTTATAGATTGTAATTAAATGATAAATCTCAATAACACTTTTTGGTTTCACTTGTTGGTACCCCGCACCTAAGGTACTAGTTGTATGCCGCATTGCAGCTAAATTAGGCCAACATGTCCGGGGAACCTACCCGTCACTCACAAGATACCGTCTTAGAAGTAATGGCTATGTTGTCGCGTGTAGTTCGGTTTGTGAGTAGCTAATGGACCATGGGGGCGATGGGGGAGAAGAAAGGCAACGCTTATGCATCGGCGGATATTAAAGTATTAAAAAATGGATCCAATTGCTCGTTTCTCTTCTTTCCTATGAAAAAAAACATTGCTGCGTTGCGCTCTAGCCACATTAAAACAACGTGGCTGACACGATAACGTTTTTCGAAATACCTATCGTCAGCAGTGGGTGCCTCGCGGTCATGTGTGTCCAATTTATTTACAACTAGCTGCGCCCCGGGGTTTCACCCGCGTAAATTTCGATTCCGTGGAAAATAGAAAGTCATCCCGGGGCATCTCATAGGAACATTTTTTCGAGATAAAAACTATTATAATATGTGTTAATCCTGCAAGTTACTCTCTATTTGTGTGCCAAATTTCATGAAAATCGGTTTAGCAGCTTTTGCGCGAGGAAGTAACAACCAAACAGACATACAAACTTTCGCATTTTTTATATTAATAGGATTCAGCAACGTAACTAATACGCCTACATATAACGCTAATATAATGTGCGCTATATTTTTTTTTAATTTTTATTATTATTTTATGTCCCTAGTATTATTATTATCTAAGTTCAAAGGCGTAACGCAAAAATGCCGCCTTGCCCCAACACTTTTCTTTGAAAATCGCATGGAGCTTGTTTTCAAGCTAAGTTTATAACTTTCTTCTAATTTAACTCACCATTTTTCACAGATAATTAATTATTAATTTATAATAGTTGATTTTCTGTGGAAATATAATATAATTTAAATAAATTTTAAAAAGTAAGTACAACTTACAAGTTGATTACGTTACATAATCTTAGCTATCTAGTACTACGAGATTGCAAGTGCTTTAAAATGAACCCTGTTTAATGTGAGTTAGATTAGCTCGGATATTGCGACAGGTTCCGAATAGATATTTATACACGGCTGACATAAATTCCGGCGAATAGTCGGCGAGCAGGAGAATTAGTGACATTATTGTGTAGTTTATGGGAGGTACACTCGTATAAGAAACAAAGAGAAGGTGACTGTAATTCAGTTGAGGAAAACAAGGCTTCCTAACAAATTAAACTACATTTTATTTATGAAACATTTTCCTGTTTCATATAATTCCTTTTTGTCTAGTTTAATAATTACTAAATGGGATAAATTTGTTTGAGCTAAGGAAATATAATTAATAGTTATAATAGAGACCTTGCGTAATTACTAATTTGGCGTATTGACGTACCTATATGACGTATATGACAAAAAACTAGAAGATGTATATGATTGCATTTCATTCTATTTCAGAAATTGTACTACATGTATATTGAGATTGCTACGTAGATGAATTTGGAAGAAGTAAGATAGATATGTAAGGATCGTAATTTAAAGCCCTCGCCTCGTGTTGGATATCTGACGTGAAGACATGTATCACTATCATATATCACGGTCCGGAGACGGAGAGCTGAAGACTGAGCTCAGTAGCGTGCACTTGGGGAGGCCTATGACCAGCAGTGGAGGAAAATAGGCTGATGATGATGATGAATGTGATCGGTAAATAGACTCTTAGACTGGTAGATTGTCACTCAATAAACACCAAATATTTTAATTTAAAGACAATACATTATTACTCAACTTATTTAAAACTTTATAGGGGTATTTAAAACGTATAACCAGCATTGAAATGACGAGATTTCGGATCTTAAAAGTTTAATGTTAGACAAAATCTTAAATAATATTATAATATTGTAACAAATCTCGTTACTTCAATAAAAATTGTAATCAAGAAGTGAGTTTGAAGTACTGTTATTAATAAGTTTGTAGATAAATTTCTTGCTTACAAAACGTAACTTGGAATTTAATTATTAAGTTATTGTACAATAGGGGTAAGTTAATATCCATTTCGGTGTAACTACGGTGACTTTCCTACAGTAACAGAGACTTTCAAATCAAAGTTTTACGGCTAACAATATTTTTACTACATATATTTCCTCGTGCCTGCTGGATATTGTGTGGAATGTCATGGCACCGGTTTAAATGATATCTATCTTATAACGTCTTTCGGTTTTAACAGTATATACGGCTCAATTAGGGGTATTCTGTATATTACACTTAGAAAGACAGAGAAACGCCTCTGCATTATTATTTACCATGTGCACGTTTATCGTCGTCGGGACTCGACTCGGGGTATGTTTGTTTAAAAGAATCAAGTGGCTGGACTACTAGTTTAGTGCACACGTGAAAAAAACGATTCTAAAAGACCTTTATTATAGAACCACACTTAATTAGTATAGTAACTAATCTCTATAATATTATCTAGCACAACTTTAATATTACAGCTTAAATAAAAACATCGTCCACATAATATTCCTGTTTAGTTGTTTAGATCAGCTACTCGGGCGTGCAAGTGACGTTTTTAATATTTCACTCCACGTTAGTGGGCGACTATAAACTAAAACATATTAAGTTAGCTTTCAGTTTAAGTGTATATTTCTACAAACAACTGATTTAATCTCATACATCAATATTACTACATACTTATAACATACTGAGCTCCGCGGTTTTACCCGCGTAAATTTCGATCCCCATGGAAAATAGAAAATCATCCCATGGTATCCCTTTAGGAACATTTTTTCAGGATAAAACTACCCTGTGTTAACCCAAATTACTTTTTATGTGTGTGCCAAATATTATGAAAATCGGTTCAGTAGTTTTTGCGTGAAGGGGTAACAAACAAACAAACACCAACTTCCGCTATTAGTAGGATCTGCGTCATTATCTTGATATTATTGTGGCTCTCCTACACACTCTGTCTTCACAACGAAATCGCTCGTTCACAAAAAACCGCCGTAAATAACCGCAGGATCTTTATTAATTAATATAATTTACATAAGTTCCATTTGCCCAAGCAACTCAATATTCAAACTGGGAAGTCCTAATATGCTATAGCAGTTTATAATTCACACATTCCGTGTTTCGGGCATCATATTAGCGAGCATATTCATCTGATATGTCAAATTCTAACCCCCGCACGTCGCCGTCTATCGGTAATGTTCAATGCCATTAGCTCTCTATTCCACATCAAAGTAGTTTTCGTGAATCATTTCATGAAATGTTTTTTCTTTCAAAATAAATTTATACTTTCAGGATGTTAATGTCATTTAATAAATAATAAAATGTAAAATAAATAAATAAATGTCAATAAAAACTAAAGATTTTATTATAGGGCACAGGATACTTGAACTCTGACATTCCCGTGACTAATAATAATCATCCGAATTTATTTAAGGATGATAGTTGGTTTAGATGCCTACAGAAATCATTTAATGTTTAAAGGTATAGGATCTCTATACCGTTATACGGTAGATAATAGAAAAATATATAATTACTATAAACTGCTTGGTAAAATTAAATTATTATTTTCATCATCGTGGTTCAAAGTTGAATCGCCCTTAAATACTCTTGAAACCTAAAGAAGATTATTATGAGAATAAAATTAAAAGAGGTATATTAAAAGTTTAAGTGGTCGTTCCTTTTCTGTTGTAACTCTCGCTCTTAGTGGTGTGAAGTGAGAACTATACTGACTCGTATACGTACATACGTATATATCGTACTGACGACAGAAAATAATAGGCTCACAAAGAGCCTATTATTTTCTGTGAGCCTATTGTAGGTAAGCTTGAAACTCGTATGCATAAAATTTGTACAGATTTTTATGCATATTTAGACACGTCTGGTCCCTTGCACTATAAAAGTTCTGCTCACTGAGAACGTCCAACACCCATAAATCGTAGCAGAGTAATGACCCGTAAATCAACTTAGCTTGGCAATTATGACCAACTTCTCCCTAATGTATGCCAAAACTTTAAGTCAGCGTTCATTGAGAGAGGTCATTTATTCAGGTTAATAGCGAGTGCGAGATAGCGAAATGCAAAAGGACTTAAAAGAATTATACTAATGTATCACTTATAACAATTTAATTGCTCTTATAAATTACATCAATTACAAACTAATATTTACAAATCATCTTTAATTACGGTGAAATACTTTATCTAGCATTGTGGACAGGTAAGGATGTGCATGCGGCTGTCTTCGTCTCTTTTACGAGGTATCGTGTTGAAGCTAAGGTTGTTGTCTGATGACATTGCAGATATAGGTTTTGCTAAGCGCGCTCACCTCTATGAGGTCCTGGTAGTTTTTTTAGTTGTCGCTGCCGAAGAGATCATTGTCAAGTCGGTCCCGTGTCCTCGAACCAGTATCTCGCGTTGTTGTTGTAATGATTGCTAAGAGACATGACTACTCCACCAACTTCGAATATTGTATGGGTTCTAAGATCATTCTTAAATGTCTTCGATTCATTACAAGTGAGAAGCTGAAATTGGGAGATGATTCATGTGATGTGGTGACTGTGATGACTGCAAAAATGATAAACAGAACACTATCTTCTTATTACCATCTGGTCAAATGAGATTAGGGGAATAAAAAAGAGATCATGTATCACAATTGTTTCGATAAAGATCGATTACAGAAAGTTGAACAAACACTATAAGTACGTCTCTTTACTGTGTGCTATAACTATCTGACTCGCATTGTAAAATTTTGAAGTAGAAAATTGCCAGACACCTATAAAATGAACATTAGAGACTATGAGCAAAACTTACATCAAGATAAAAATATCAAAGTTATTTTGTAAATATGATATCGAAGTACTCGTACAAGTATCAAAATTATGTTACGGCGCTACGACGAGCGCTCTATTGTTCAGTCACGTACAGAGTTTAAACTTGCAACAAAAGATTTATGAGATGCTGTAGAATTAAAATCAGATATCAAATACAAACTAGCTTTAGTTAACTAGTTTATGGTAGCCTAGATAAATATTATCAGTGTCCCACGGTTTCACTCACGTAAAAGGTCATTATTTCACGTATTTTTTTTTATTTTGATTACCATATCAAAAGTTACTAATAAGTTAAAATAGTAGTATAGTAGTAGTATAACTATTAGTTTTGCAAGAGGTAGTGCCACACTGCATGCTTGCATGCAGTCGAATTGGGCCGGCACGACCGGGGTCCTCTCGCTTACACGAGACTGGCGTAAAGTGACAGCTGTGCTGTCGCGTTTCGTGCGGTGTGTAAGTAGCCGGTGGCCCATGGAGGTGGAAGGAGAAAGGAGGGCAACGCATCTGTATAGCCTCTATGCGGATGTTTGTGGGCGTCGGTAGTCATGAAAATGGCTCCGGCTGCTCGTTTGCCCTCCTATATCATAAAAAAAAAAAAAAAATTATGTGAAATAAGAAAAAAACGACTCACGATGACCATTTACATACACGTAATTATAATGTAGATTTGTTTCCCACTTTCCTCGACTGATAATGGGTAACCGAAAACTCATGTCATCAAAAGATACTTAGCGCTAGAAATATAGATCCGCTCACTTTAATTGCAACGCTGTACGATACGTTTTAAAGTCGACCCGTCAGTTACAAAAAGTATACCTAAATGTTGAATTGTTTAAAAAAACGTACGTTTGCTTAATCTCGGATTAGGGCCGGGTTTGAGGTGGAACAAGTAGCTCCTACCCTTGTCACATCTGTCACAGCCTCCACGGCACTGGCCAGAGGACGGAGCGCGGCGCGGCGGCCCATTTGGGCCCTGTCACACTCGTGGTCAGTTTATTTGTAACGATCTGACCGCGCGCTCAGCATATTTCATAAGGTACTGTGAGCACAATATGGCTTTTTGATCGTACATATTTGTCATTTATTGATATCATATGGATGATTGATCCTTGTTTGAATATGACCCAGATGTAAATGAATTATTCCGACAGGAATATTTAAACAGTTTACTGTAGCTTCGGAATATACAAAACTTTGTTGTTCGGTAGTGGCGAAGGCGTTACGAGAGATAGAAGACATAAAGCGCAAACAGCGATAAAAAACGAGACTTATTTTTCATAATAGAATTAGGCAATGATTATATTTACGCTTCCGTCACTTAGCTTCATCTTTCCAATTGGAGTACTATATCGGTTTCTATGAAATAATTTTTCTGCACAGTCTTCTTCTTTATATCCTGTATTAAAATTATTTTTGTTTTTTTTTTGGAAGATTAATAATACGGCTTCACAAAGTACTTGAACTAAAAGCAGATGATTTGTAGTTGGATCGGCCTCACGTCTGTCTAGTAGTCAGTTAGGAACGTAAACAGTTCCGCGGCGCTATACAACGGAATTGGGCCGGCACGCCCGGGGAAGTACCTTTCGCTCAATTGATACCGGCGTAAAGTGACAGCGTTGTTGTCGCGTTTCGTGCGTTTTGTGAGTAGCCGGTGGTCCATTGGGGGAGATGACAGGAGGGCAACGCATCTGCGTATTAATCATGTGGATATCCATGGGCGTCGGTAGTCATCATAAAGCTCCGATTGCTCGTTTGCTCCCTTATGCTGTAGGAAAAAAAGTGATATTACTGAGCTTCCACGACTGAGGTATGCCCTCATAGTGCCTTTATACCGACGCGGTCGTGATGAGTCTACTGTCGCAGTCCGTGATAATTTAGAATCGCGACAGCGCGAAAGGGCAACGCATGACGCAAACTAGAGATAGTTTAGTGTATTCTAAAAGTCAGTAGCCACTTTTTAAAGCCTCCAAATACTAGTTCCTTTCTTATACATTAGAAAAATATGAAAGTTAATGACTTAACAAAAATACTATTGTTTTTCAAATCGCTGGCTTTAAATGTAATTTTTAGGGATTAAACTCCATAAAATTGAAAAACCAAATGAAAATGAACACTACTTTCACACTATTTATATTATATACACCTAACAAAAGCGCATGAGGCAGCTAATTTAAAAGTAAAAATGTTTTGTTCTGAAATTTCTGTTTCATTATCACTGTTTGGCCCGAAAGAAACGCGACGGTGCAACATTACGTTTAAGTATTATAAGAAGACTAGCTATGCCCCGCGTTTCTCCCGCTCAAATTTTGTCATAGGAAAGCATCGCCATCTGACAGGCTGATTTTTGAATATAAATTATTTTCAAATATCTTTCAACACACACAAAATAAATCGTCAAAATCGGTCTAGTAGTTTAGGAGGAGTTTAATGAAACACACACGCACATAAGAAATATATATTTTAAGATCTCGATCACGTATATAAAATGTCCTTTGGACTAAAATATTATATATACATCGTTATTGGTATATTTATGCCTCCTTCTATAATCACCTTATGGATGAAAGCTTCATAAAAATATTTTATTCGGTAATAAAATATATATATACATACACTCGATGAATCTCAGAGCAGTAAAATAAATTCATATTTAAATTTTATTATTTTAGGTGAATAACATTATTCACCTAAAACTCAAACAAACTTTGAGTTTAGATTTTTGACACTTTAAGATGTTTATATAATAGTAAATAAATAAATAAATGTTTATTTTGCAATTTTACACACTCATAGTGCAACAAAAACAATCATTCACATTGGGTATTGCAAAATTTGTCCCAACATTAAAATGACCCATATTAGTTTATTTCCTCAACTTCATTACAGACAGATCTAGAATCTAATATAGATAGAGTTAAACCACGGAGAAGTAAAATATTGTACGTTTATTTTAATGATTGTACTATATCTATAGTATGTTTAATATTTTTCGAATATTATGTTCTTACATAGCCTAAAATTGTATATATATAAAACGCGAAGAATCGCAAATCAGATCATTAGTCGAACTTTTAAATTTTTTTAACCATATTCCTTTAAATAAATATTCATTGATCTTTTGAATAAACATGACGTAGGCTAAAATTTAAGAGAAAACATTATGATGCTCGATGGAAAACATGACAGGTTAAGGTGGAGTACTAGGGCAATATTTCATTGTTTTTACAATAAAAGAATATTGAAAACAGAGCTTTACCATTCGCATCACGTCGAAACAAACTCGTACTCCGTTTTGTTATGTTTTACAAACAGAAAACATGCAATATAAATCAATTTTTCGCAAGAATACATTGGCTTTTCACTGAAAGTATATTTTCCTTATTTAAATTTAGATGCTACAAATTAGTCACCTTTTTCCTTTTCTAAATCATCATCATCATCATCATCAGCACATTGCAGTCCACTGTTGGACATAGGCCTCTCCCTTAGCACGCCACTGGCCTCGATCTTCGGCTAACCTTTCCCACTTCCTGCTTAAATGTGCCTGTCCAATTCATTTCGAAATTTGTACCGGTTAATATTGGAGAACATTGTTGTACAATAAGTAACTTAATAATATACACGATACACATGCGTCATATTAAGTTACGGCTTAAGTTAGAATTTTGGTTCTTAGCATTTGAATATGAAAGTTTATACGGGGCGATTATAATGCAACAATTGTTTAACTAATGACGTTGCTAATCTGCAAAAAAAAATTATAAGCAGTAGTCACAAAATATTATTTTTCATTTCTAAAAATCTCTACATTTCATAGTCTCTACACTCTACAGTACAAAGCTCCCCCTTCTTCTCCTCGCTCACATAAATAATATACTTGCATACAATATTATCTATAACATTGTTTAATATTATTGTTGTATTGTCGTCCCCAAGCTGTAAAGACCTTCTTTGTTTGAAGTTAAATTTCGGCTAAAACAAAATGTAGTAAATGGAGTTTTTAATACACAAGTATTACAATAAACAAAAGATAAGTCTTTTGTTTATTTTCATATAGGAGAAACAATTTCGAGGCAGCATTTTAAAACTAGAATAGTCGGTATACATAATTTACTTTTAAAAACCACAACGGCAGTTACTCATATTATATACTAGCTTTCGCCCGCAGCTTTGTTCGCGTGGATTTTGGACTTCAAAAAAGGAATTATTATACATAATTCCTTCCTATCCAATCACTCTATCTATTAAAAAAAACTCATCAAAAACGGTTGCAAGATTTTAGAGATCTAAGCATACAGACACAGATGGCGGAAAGCGACTTTGTTTTATACTATATAGTGATCACTGATTGCAAAATCTAATACTAAAAAACTTTTCGTAGCACACGATGCCAGCAAATACCGTGGCATTTACTACAGCATGTGGCGCCAGTAAATTGAAATACACCGATATATTTACGGAGTTTTTGTTCTGCTGGCCAAAAGGAATTCTGTTTCGTGCTTGATGTTCAGTATCAAACATTTTGAATTAAATTAAATGCGTTGCGTAACTTTTACCCGACTGCCTTAAAAGTAGTTTCAGTTTCGGAGGACTTCGATCACAAGCACCGTGGCTAGAGATTTGTATACATTTATATCTATATCTATATATTATATAAAACTCAAAGATGACATAGTGATCTATCAACGCACAGTTACAACTAAAGGGGTGAAATAGGGTGTTGAAGCTTATATGCAATTCTTAGAAATTAAACGCGGATGAAACCGCGGGGCACAGCTATAAGCTATATTTTTATAAGAACAATAGTTATTTTAAGTCGAAATATTAGTAGCAGTAAGTATATCTAAGTGTCTAATTTCCAGTCCTGCGGTTCGACGAAACGTACATTTTTTACCACCGTAATCTAAAACTTCGAATAAAGAATCGTTTGCTCTTCTGAAATTATTTTTAAATGAATTGTGAATTTTACTACATTTCATTTAGTTCAACATATTTATGAAGATCTACGTAATATGTAAAATACACCAATATAAAATACAAATATGATCCAGATGACAGGATTCACGAGCGAGTCGATGCGTATTAATTTTTTTAAGAGTTCAGATATCGCGTTTCACGCGCGTATCTTTGCTAAAAATTTTGCAGTTCCTACTTTTTATTGTTCTATTGCAATAATCTGATGATTCCAAAGCCCACTTAATTTTCAACTTCGTCAGTATAATGTTCGGTATCATTCGCACTAAACACGTGAAATCGCACTGCACTCGCGCGTAGTTCTGCACGAGTGATCGAACGCGACGCCGCGCGCCGCGCCGCTCCTGGATGCGAAGTATGTAGCTCTAGCGTAATTGAAATCGGTCTAGTGTGATTGAAAGTTTCTGTAAATCCGGTCTTTAAATTGACGTTTTTATTAGAAACAACTTGTAGCAAACGGTCCCGAGGGCTACAAGGATCGCCCTCGGGTGAATCTCAATCCCGTAATTACTGGATTTCGGAGTGATTACTCCATTCCAATAGAGCCAGGTCCGATTTCAATCTCAGCACAATATGCTATAACATAATAAAATATTTCATTTAATAATGTTAAAATGAATATTTCGTTTTACTACATAAAAATACTAGCTGTTACCCGCGGCTTCGCTTGCGTGGTGTCTTGCAATTAAAAGGAGCCGATAGCACTCTTCAGTCCTTCAACTATCTCCGTACTAAATATGACATAGATCCTTTGATCCGATTTGATGTGAAAGAATGACAAAGAAACATACAAGCATTCTATATGTGCGAGATGGAAATCTAAATCTTTGAATCTTGTGCCCGGTTCGCCGCAAAACAACATATTTAGGACACTATTACCCAATTGGTTTTCAAATGTTCCAATCATACAAATCGAAATTATGGAATGACAATGACGGTTGATCTCCACGTGTGTAGCCAAAGTTCAAGAAAAGGAACTGGCTAGCCAGGAGTGCCGCAGCAGTAGCAGCAGTAATATTACTCGCACAACTTGATGCCACTTTTGACCCCTCCATAACTCAAAACCTATTTAACGTAAACACATAAACTACGTGTATTTAATAATGTTTAAATAAATAATAATAAATAAATAAATATCTGTGAACTTTACACACCACGTTAGCCTAGCCCCGTGCTAAGTACCGCAAGGACTTGTGTTACGGGTACTAGACAACGGAATATATTTAAGATTTTTATTATATAAATACATACAATGAATAGATAAACATCCATGACCAAAGCGGGAGTCGAACTCGGTGTGTGTTCGACTCCCGCTGGCGCAACATGCTCCACTTATCCGAGCCCTGTAGGTACCACTGCGCCAGCCTGGTCGTCAAAATGTTATAAGGTGAATGTTTGATGAAAAACAAAAATGTTTATAAGGAAAACTAGAAGCCCAAATTTCATGAAGCTAGCTCAAACGGTTAAAAAGATATGATTCTTCCTCCCCTCAATTGTGACACCATAATTCGCACAAAACGCGACGGCGCAGTTGTCACTTCACGGCGGTATAATATTATGAGCGAGAGGTAGTACTCTAATCTCGCGGGTCAAATTCCGCTGCAATGCTGAAACTAAATTTAGTTTGTAAGAATTCCAAATAATGAGCATTATATTTTATGTTGCACAATAAGGTTTGTGCAATACCCGTCCACATTGCAGGAGTGTGCGATGGAAACAGGAAATTAAATATGGCGGCGGCTAGACAGTGTCAAATCAACTCTTACATGTTACGCCTCTGGAGCCTAGCAAATAATAGAAGCGATACGCTGTAAGCTTTTTGGGTTTTAAATAATACCTACTAGTGATCTCGCGAAGATCGAAAATCAATCTAAGTGAAACTTTTTTGTACTTAAAAAATAAATATTATAGGACATGTTATGTCATTGTAACTACGGTAATGAATTTGTGTGTTAAATCAATAATTAAGTTTTACTTCAGTTGTGTGGTCTAACACACATTAACTTTTTTTAAGTTAACCTATAAAAGCTGATGATGATTAAAAATGATGATGACTAATGAAAGTGTATAATATAAAATAATCACAAAAATATGAAACATCAAAACCAATATTATTTGATATACAAAAAACGTACATTGACGAGCATTTGTTAATCGTGACCCACTTAGGTATATCGCGAAACGATACTCAAAAAATTTGACGTCTCCTCGTCGCGGTGGTCTCGGGTGGGTGGGGAAGGACCGTTCGGGAAAGGAGGAAGGTTCTTACGTACTGTTCCTTGAATTATGAAAGATGAAATATTATGCTTACTGAGGTGTGAATTGGTTAGATTGGAATAACGTAACACGGGAATAATTAGCTAGCGCTTGTGTTTTATGTCATTTTTTATGGTATACCGGGCAAACGAGAAGTGGGAGTCATTTTCATCACTAACGACGCCCATAGACATCCGCATTGAGACTATACAGATGCGCGGCCCTCCTTTCTCCTCCCACCTCTTAGGGCCACCGGCTACATACAGACCGCACAAAACGCGACAGCGCAGCTGTCACTTTACGCCGTACCTCCCCGGTCGTGCTGACCCCATTCCCCACCTCTTACAAATTTTATTTTCCAATGTGTTGAAATTCGTCTAAAACAGACTCAAAACCATTATAGAATTTCAGTACAAAATGTTATCCAATATCAAACACCTAGAGCTCGATGTAGCAATACTACTGCTATTGAATGTAAAATCAAAGCTTAGAATCCATTATAATAACGTATCTCTATAAAATATTGATATCTCTTGCAATTGCACTGTGTATGGCCCGAGCAAGCGACTTTTTGAATGAGCCCGCGCCAAGAGCGCTGCTATATCTAAAGTATTGTTTCCCGAACGAAATCAAATTCCAGACACGTCCCAGCCCGGAGCGGTGTTCTCTGTAGTCTGTCTCGTACGCTCACGTACTAAACCGTGTCGCTGTAAACATCGTATATTATACAATTAAAAATCAACTACACATGCTTATTACAATGAGTATTATTTTGGCTTAATCCAGACACAATATATAATTCACAATTATAAGCAGATTCCTATAGTTCCTTCTTGCGTTTGTCCTATATGAAATATGCACAAACAAATGTACGGTATTCGTGGTATTTATTTTAACACAATCAAATAACATGAAAATGCAATTATAAAAACATATTAAATCAAAACTCAATTAATCCTCGCTATGCTGTAGCGGCGTGTTGTGTCGTCACATTCTGTTGTTTGACGAGAGTAAACAAATTGTCGACAGAATATTCCGTAAACATTTTTTATTTCAGCACCATACAAAGTAGTACCTACTATTACGTAAAGCACACAGGTGGGTGCGCCCCGGGCCCCATGCTCGTATTTGAAAGAGCCGACAATTCTACAACATACACACGTTTTTCATTTCCCTAGTAATGGGGTTATATTCCACGCCATAATTTTGAATTTCGTTTATTCTCTCTATATTAGATCCTCTCTCAGTGAATTATGTTCGTTTACGAGACTTACTCTCACCCCGACCTAAATAAGGACCCACAAATTGTTCTATTAAACATTAAATCGATTTCCTTCACGTTGTAGGTTAATATTAGGTGTTATAAAATGTAAGTTAAGATTCCTTAATCCTACATTGCTTCAGTTACCAACTTAAAGCATAATATTTTTCTTAATATCTCGATTCATGCATGCATTATTTAACTGAACTATGATTTTAGTGATCTAAAAAGAGATCTTAAAAAGAGAAGTTAATGTATAAAAAATAGCCATAAGTAACTAACACAACATCTCGACCTAATAAATAAATCACAGACAGTAATGTAACTCTTACAATATCTATGTAGCGATAAAATGTTATTTTTGAGTATTTATACATATATAAAACTACAGTCCCGTAGAAGCTTTAATGAATATTATATTTCACGGTTCACACAAGTCATAAATATTGTAGATGCTCCGCGTTAAAACTCAAACGGACAGCCTTCAAAGCCGTGTATATAAGCTCGTGACACGCGGCGCGTACCATCCGCGGGATAGTAAAACCACACTTAAGATCTGCCCAATCGAAAGTAAAGTATCATAGTAAGTAAGGCAAATAATCAATTACAGCCTTGTGGTGATTACCAAGGCCTACGGCGTCACATAATTGTCATGCAGACGTGTTGCCAAGAAGTGACTGACTGCATAGCAGCTGAATTGCGCCGGCATGGCTAGGTTCCTCACAGCTACATCACATCACAATCACAGTATTCTGTGCTTGTACTTGTATTTGGTACCCTATTGAAGGAGAAGAGAGGAAAAGGTCAACGCGTAGTCAATCCGCATGGTTGTTATGCGAGCGCATAACAACTATGCGATTTTAAGGAGCATCAGTAATTATTGAAAGTTAAAACTGTTCGTTTGCTCCTTTATACTATGAAAAATTAAGAAAATTAGCCTGTGAATTTTATACAAATTCTATTTGCCTGCTCCATGGTAGCATTTTGGTACATAGTCTGGGGTACTGGGTTCGAATCCTTGGTCGGACCAAAAAATATGTACAATTTTTCAATTTGTAATAACAGTTCGACATCAGGAAGTTGGCGGTGTTACAATCCCGTGCCATCTTTATAGAGATGGCCGCCTATCAGCTAGAACTTCTTCTTCTTTTAATATATAAGACTATAATATATATTATAGGAAAGACTATAATTTGGTTAATAAGAGGATAGAATAAGAATATTAGTTGGTGTAACCCTTTTTTTTTGGTATCGCAGAGGAATACCTTTACGAACGCTACCTGGGATCCCGGGTGGCTCAACTGGGTTCAGTACCTGGCTCGGCATTTGGGTTGCCCCTACCGACTCAACCCCTGCGGGTGGCTCCAGCCGCTATAATCGGAGGGCCCCAGATCTACAAACAACAGGATTCGTCCAGCGACAGGCTGGTTTAGGTGAAAAGGCCAAACTTCTCTTCCTTGGGGACTGTCTGGCTGCCTTTAAACAGTCCCTACTGCAACGTTGGAACCGTACAATGCGGTCAGGTTCCCATGCTGATTCCTGGCCCAATGCTCCAACGAAGCGCGCCATGCCGGTTCTCCTAATCCACGTCGCTGTCTGCTGATTCAGAGACACGGGTGGAGGACCTCCAAGCTGAGCTGTTCTTAGTCTAGCCTTTCCCCCCAAGCCTATCCGGTGAGGGTAGCCCAGTCCATAAGGATCATACAGGCACGCAGGCCCCCCCCCACCACGACAAGGCGGTAGCATCTTCAGGGGTGTTTAATATTAGCCTAAATCAGTTAATGTTGATTGGTGTTTTTTTAATATCTGTTGACCTAATAAACATAATATGTATAAGTTATCTAAAACATAAAATGTTTCATCTAAAAATCGTTAGGAAATAACATGAATTAAACGGACGAGATACCATCTACTGGAGCGCTTCAATAAATTGTGTATTCGCTCGATTTGTGTGATTTGTTTTTACAATTTACTATGAACATTGAACATATTATATTAGAGTTTATGATATTTTTTTTTCTTTTTGCTTGAATACGAGTATGCTTTCCAGTATGATAACGAGTTTTCTTCTTCATATTCACAAGCTTTGTCTATGATATATATGGAAACCCAATAATACAGTTTTTATTTTTGTGGCAGAACTTAAAATATTTTACCAAACCGCTAAATTAATATTAAATAACTTTTATGTAATTTTTATGTTTTAAATCCGCAAAATAATAAATTATTTTGAGGATTTAAAACGTGATTGACAAAGTTGAAAACGTAGAAAAATGAGCTTGTGTTATTTACAATATTAAACCGTAAAAGTAAAAATCCAAAAAAGTAATCTTCACACTTAATTTTATTTATATACGAAACCAAATGATGGACATTTCTGAATTTAAAATAATTCTTTATTGAAATAATTAACAAATAGGTATTATATGTGATTCAAAAGTAAATTTTAAAATGTAAAATAAATTAATTTATGTGCTGCTGCTGTGTTTGTCACGAGGAAATTGTTTATTTAAATTGGAAATGGGAATGGAAATATTTATTCTTTATCTGACCAGAATTAAAATTATTAATTTTAGTATTATTACTTCATTATTGTAGGCTGTTTCATAAACAAAATTCGTTGTTTTCATACTAGTTGTTCCGCTGTTTAAGCGGTGTAAGCTCCGATCTCATAGAAATATGGGAATAAAAAATAAATTTTGGGCGATTCTCAGGCGTACCCAATATGCACACAAAGTTTTTCATTACTTTACATTTACCCTAATAAACCTAAATCAGTAAGAAGAGATATTTATGTTAGGTTTTTAAAAATCCTAACCAGGTTTTAATAATAAAAGAATATTGCAATAATTATCATACCCAGAGAAGCTGATTGATGATAATATATTATGATTGTAGTATTTCAGTATTGTCTAACAAAAATACTTAATATGTTCATAAACGACTATAACTCTCTGTTAAATCTGTTTTGCGCGTAGTTTGTTAAATCACGTAACACAGTAGGTAATATATTTTGCGACTATTTGCATACCGTGACGTTTTACATGCTGTTGGTAATTTAAAAACCATATACCCGTATTCATTGCTTTTATGAATTGGGTATATTTTTTTTTATGGTATTGGGGGGAAAACGAGCAGTCGGAGTCATTTTCATGACTACCGACGCAGATAGATATCCGAATAGAGGCTACACAGATGCGCTGCCCTCCCTTCTCCTTCCACCTCCAGGGGCCATCGGTTACTTACACACCGCACGAAACGCGACAGCACAGCTGTCATTTTACGCCGGTCTAGTGTAGTAGTAGCGAGAGGTACATCCCCGGTCGTACCGGCCCAATTCGGCTGCATACGGCTCTTACCAAAAAAATTAAAAAATTACTTTCCAATATGATGATGATGAAAGAAGAAGATATATCACGTACAAAAAACAAGTGAGATAATACAATAAAATTTAGATACTAGTAGGAAAAATGAGAATCATTAAAATTGGAAGTTTCTGACAGGTTTTTTTTGTTATTTGATTCAAAATTAGTGAATATGGCCACTTGATTTTTTAAAATAGAACCAAAGTTATGTTCATTTATACATTATGTGTTCCCATTCACATGTATTATACAAGTATATAGTGATATAACAAATATAAATAGATATTACAATCCCACTTTCTTCACGTCACGTTCATGTCACAAGATCCGGGACAATTATTTTGTTAAAATAACCACCTTGGCAGCTACAGATTCACAGAAATGAATGCAGCTGAAGTAATAAGTATATTATGATCTCAGACAGCCCACAATAGAGATTTGAAATTAAATAGACATCGAGATATTAGAATTCCTGTATAAATACATAGGTACTTTCGGCGTATGAATTATGGCAAAAATAAAGTTAATAAATAACATCAAAATAAACTATGATCCAATAACATCACGACAAAGTTTACGCTACTGATTGTGTAGACAAATTGCCAATCAGAATAGACACAAAACACAGAAGCACACTCACTTCGATAAAGCATGTTACTGCGTCATTGTGAATTTCCAGATTATCACTACATAGTATAAAACAAAGTCACTTTCCGGCGTCTTTGTGTCTGTATGCTAAGGTTTTTAAAATGACTCTACAGATTTTGATGGGTTTTTTTAATAGATAGAGTGATTCAAGGAGAAGGTTTATATGTAGGTATAATAATTCCGTTTTTGAAGTCCGATATCCATGCAGGCGAAGCTGCGGGCGGAAGCTAGTGTCACATATAGGTACCTAAAATATACTAAAACCAATTTAGGGACGTTGTTTTAATACGAGCGATCATTTATTATGATTTATGTGCCATTATTAGAACTAATATTAAAAACATCACTTGAAAAGAATATCTACAAAGAATACATGTTATAAAGCACGCCTGATCTATAAAAATAGAATAGTACGGCAGATGTATGCGCACACATGAACTCATGCACAGATGCACACACAATAAAAAAAGCATTATATAAATTACCATTTAAAAATGTTCAAATATCGCAGGAAATAAAAAATATTGATAATAATACATTTTTATATTTTAGTTAAATATACATATCACAATAAAAGTATATCGAACTAAATTCATGAAGCGGTTTTAATTTGCATGTATATTATAGTCTATGTAAATTGTTTTAATTGTAGATTTTGTCATTTGAACAAGTGCCAAACGCGCTCTCAAAACAGACATAATATGCCATCAATATGCAACTGCTTTAAATTTACAAAAGCTTGCTAATGAATATGAAATAAATTTTAGCGACTAACAGACAAAACAATGATCGCTTTTTTTAATATATACGAAGGGTGCTAGTGAAGTAGATAGATAAATGATCCTGATTGATATAATTAGTCAGTATTTTACTGAAGGCAGTTTGGTCATATTTATATAGCAGATTGAACATTCTAATAGATATATTCTCGTGTATGTAGATCGATTAGTAACGGTTTTAAATTTCTCTCATTTAAAATTTATTTTTAAAGCGTCAC
>LUGF01040297.1:271782-296025 GCA_001625245.1 Calycopis cecrops
AAGCCCACCCGACGCGTCCGCACCCGGGATCCCTCTTAGTTCACCGTGGGAGACAGGCTCAAACCACGGCTACTAAGCCCCCTCACCGCGACAAGGTGGAGATCCGTCGAGGGGGTGTCAGACTTATCCTACTTCGGCTTGGCATATGTATATACAACACTTACTCCTCCTACTTCCACCAGACACTTACACATCAGTCAAAACGTGACAGCACAGCCGGTACACAGAATTGTGTAGATCAGGGGTTCCTCAATCGAGCCGACTCATTTTCCCTGCAATGCAGCGTGAAACTACCTCTTGCAATACTTCTGACACAATAACGTTGTGTCAGAAGTATTGCAAGAGCAATATGTAAAATATAATAAAAAGCGCTTATTTACGAAGTGCCAGATAAAAGCTGGTATCAGATTACAATGTGTAAAATATAATGATGTGGTAAGACGGGAAAAAATTTGTTATTTTTTTTGTAGAAGTAACGATATGAACTGAATAATTTCAATAAATATTTATTCAAACTTGTCCTCTTCGACATTGAAGCGGTAAGCTTTGAGCCAACAAAATGTTAACATACGAGATAAAGCAGGAATTAAAAATACATTATTATGTTTGAAGAGATTTTTGTAAGTGTGTTGTTTTGTCATGTCATTACCATCGTCTTCTGTATTTTTTATCTACGTGGAATATTGTCTCTCAAATATAGCTTTCTACTTTATGGTAATTACAAAACGGTCTGGTTTCAAATAGTAGACAAATAAGTTAAAAAAATAAAAAATCATAAGTAGTTTATCGAACAGGTATTATGAAATATCAATTGTTTTTATCATCAACATCATTCCATTTCATTGACCTTGTATCAAACATCAAAAAAAAATTTAAAGAAAAAATGGTAACAAATCACAACAAATATGCCCAGGAAGCGTAACGTAAAGTAACGTAAAGCATCCACTAATGTGATGGATGACTTTGGTATCAATAATACTTACTATGAATATTCCAAAAGTTGACTTCTGTGTCTTGTGGTAGTTCGCCTACGCTAGTCACCGCGCGTGTCTGTCTGAGGTTGGCCGATATCATTATAACATATAAAGTATAAATCCTTGCTAGAGCACCAATTCCGTTAAGGGATGATCCGGAAGACTATTGAAATTAGAAAACATCCAAATTCATTTTTCAATTCAGCAGAGAAAAAAACTGGGTATTTCCTTCGGCTTGTCTGATAAACCATAATCATAATCAAATCAAACACAAAATGTAACAACTTAACAACTAATTATTATAAATTATCGGGTAGTACAGTTTTAGCTTTTCCCTCGGGCTCCCTGAGATCATATCAAAGGGTCGTTCTGGTTGGCGCTGTTGATCCTGGCGACACAGGAGTAGCAGCGGTGGGAAAGAGTTGTGGGCCAAGCCCGTTAAAAAAATATATCAGGTAGTTTTAATAACCAATGTCATCAGGACATCTGTCTTCTCAGTCCACCAGTGACCATTTGTTGCTGTGAAGCTTCTGAAACGTCAGGATTTTAAAATATTCAAATAAACATCGATAAATACCATTAAAATAGTTTTATTACAATATGTAACACTCTCGCAAACTTAAGAAATCAGCATGTGAATATAATTTAATAATTATACCAAAAGATACAAGTAGAAAATAAGCTACATTCACTGACGTTTGTATAAATAGGTCTAATATTATGTAACGAGGTTGATTCTGTTGTACTTGTACGATAGTTAGATATCATACTGATTCAATCCCTAGTGCGGTGGGTGCACGGGTAAGTGCGAATTACCCGTTCACCCATTAGTGGGTGAAGCTGGTGGGTGCACGGGTCATCACCCACATTTAGAACCTTACCAACATTCTATAATTCTATAATACTATAGCAAAATATATACATAGGTATGTCAATTTTTATTATCTTACTTTCAGTTAGCACAGAATCGTTCGTGTGTTTTTCTATGTTTATCTTCGTGTAAATATTTATATATTTTAATATTACTTATATTTATAATTAATTGATGATTTTACATTAATAAAAAGAAATAAAGATATAAATATTTTTTTTATTCATAGTAACATGATATTATCGGTCTCTCGCTTTAGATGATGATCAATGTTAGGCATTTATCATCATCTGGCTGAGAGTGAGAAGTACTAAAATATCCTTCTTGAAACCGTTCTGTCTTAGAGGCCTACGTACCTAACGCTACAGGTAGGCTAAAACGCAGGTTGTTCTACTATGACGGACTTGCTGGGAAAAGGTACAAAACTTACACAAATTCCCCACTAGCGTATTACTTGTAAATCGGGAGAATTTGGAGGCCAATAGTATAAGATTACAGTTTCATGCTTCAACTTGCACAGTTTAAACATATACCACATTGTACTCAGTTGTAAAGTATATATGATAAAGTTACCGCTAGAGATTAAATAGTATCTACCTATAAGTGTATTTAACGTTACCAAACAAAACAAACCGATACACTACTACAATATACTACTACGATTTAAAATACATATCTTGAATAATGCGTTTATTTTTATCTTATAATTTTTTGATATTATATTATGATTTCCAAGTATAATCAAGGTGATAACTAAAATTGCTTTCCTTTTAGCTGATAACGAAATTACCGTATATATAAATACGTAAATTAGTGGTTAGTCACAGTTAGTTCAGTGCAATACACCGGTAGCAGTAAAGATGTTTTTATTATTATTATTAGGTATAATTTTAGTATGTTTGTATTTTTATGGCACAAAGAACCATAATTACTGGAGAAAGAAAGGTATTAAACACGAGAAACCATTTATATTTGTGGGCAATTCTCTGCAGAATTTTTTCGAGAATGTAAGTCTATCCGAACGTTTTGCTAATCTTTACTGGCGATATCCGACAGAAAAATTCGTTGGTACTTATAACATGAGACGACCGGTTCTCTTAATAAGAGATCCAGAACTGATAAAACACGTTTTAACTTCAGATTTCAAACATTTCCACCATAGAGGTTTAATTAATTATGAATATGATAAAGAAATATTATTGCAAAACATATTTCATGCAGATGGCGACTACTGGAAAATTGTAAGACAAAAACTGTCTCCAGCATTCTCGAGCGCTAAACTTAAAGCTATGTTCCCGCTTATTATAGAGCGTATTGGCAGACTTTTGACACTAGCTCAACAACTCACAGAATTTTCAGATGAAATTGATATACGCGAACTAATGGCAAAGTACACTACAGATTTCATTGGAGCGTGCGGATTTGGGCTCGATCTTGATACACTGAATAGCGATGATAGTGACTTCCGAAAACTTGGACGACGTATATTTACACCAACAAAGCGTGATATTGTTGTTGGGAACATGAAGCAATGTTTCCCTGCATTAATGACAAATTTTACTTATTCGGCTCCTGAGACGGAAAGGAAAACATTGTCTATGGTGAAGCAAATAACGTCTCAAAGAAATTATAAGCCATCAGGTAGAAACGATTTTATTGATATGCTGCTAGAATTAAAACAAAACGGTAAGATAGTTGGAGAATCTATTGAAAAACTAAACCCTGACGGATCACCGGCTATTGTTGAATTGGATCCAACTGACGAGTTGTTAGCAGCGCAAGTTTTTCTTTTCTTTGGAGCTGGTTTTGAAACTTCCTCCCATGCCAGTAGTTTCCTTCTCCATCAGCTTGCATACAATCTAGAAGAACAAGTCCGATGTCAACAAGAGATAGATGAAGTTTTGAAAAAATTTGATGGAAAAATCTGTTATGATGCATTAAAAGAAATGAAGTATTTAGAAATGGCACTTAAGTAAGTAACTATTACTATTATTGTAATATAACCTATTGCAGATAGCTTAAAGACAGCTGTTATAACTGACGCCTAACATCACACTATATTTTATTAATTAATAAGGCCCTAGCGGCAATAAGAGTAAGATAGTGTTTGTCCCTCTGGGACATGTTATCGCTGGCTATGTTAGACTGTTTACCTAGATTTCATGTCAATAGATGTAAAAAGAGCAACCTTTTTAAATTAGGTGGCTTTTCTCAAGATGTCAGTTCTGATTGGGTTACTGAACACCACTGCACTGCAACGACAAAAACATGGCGGGGATAAAAATGAAATATATAATTAAAGCTAAGATTTTTCTGCATCAACATGGATCATATTATTGGGCTTCAGTAGTCACTAAATGGCTTCACTCGGTAGTTTGTCCTTCTATGATATGAAAACCGAAAATTTTTAGATCTACAAAGTTAATTTAGTTCCTTGTGTACATGTGAGTGTATCACCTATTGTGGGAGGTTGTGCCGGTCCAAATCGGCTAGAAGCAGGGCCCTACCTATTACTATCGAATAGTAGCTTAACAGTGAACCTACACATATTAACAACTCCAGTGGCTATATATATATAGTGCATTCTATCGCATCAGGTGTATTGCCACACGGATTAGAAAGTTGACTGCTTGAGCTGTTATTGTATTTTGTTGAACTATTATTGTATATTGTTGAGCTATTTTTGTTTATTATTTTATGTCACTTTTTGCCAAATTCATTAATAATTTAGATCACCGAGAAAATAAGAAATCGTAATCTCTTAATATCAACAATACTGCTAGTGCAAACATAATATTTATTGTTTTATAATGTTCTTTATTTCCAGAGAAGCTCTGCGTATTTTACCATCTCCTGGATTCCTTTTGAGAAAGTGCGTCACAAAATTTACTTTCCCTGGTACGAATCTGACTATAGATCCTCAGACAGAAATAATTATATCAACACAAGCTTTACATCACGATCCAAAATACTTCAAGCACCCAGAACAATTTAGGCCATCTAGATTTGAAGCAAATGAAATTTCACAAAAATACGCTTATATGGCCTTCGGTGAAGGGCCTAGGATGTGCATTGGTGAGTATATAAAATAATATTTAAAGGATAATTCTTTAAAAATGTTAGACTAACTCTTATTACAAGCTGTCTAAAACATCGCTTAAAATATAAAAACGTCAAAGGTAAATAATTTAATTCTTCATAAAAACCTAGCTTTAGTCGAAAATAGTAGATAATTATTCGTGTAAATTTAGATTCTGTAACCAGCAGCATTTCTAGATATAGTAATTTTTACATTGACGTGCGACTCGAAATTCAGAACTTTTCGAATTTGACATAATAATAATAATATATATAAACATACTAAAAATACTATAATTTGTATACAACAAAAAATTCGTACATATCTTGAATATGGGAGTTCATAAGTTTGAAACCTCTGCACAAAAAATACGACGCGGTGGCACCTCATGCTGCCTGCCGCTTATCAACTGGTAAATAATTATAGTCAACAACGACGAATTTAATGCAATCATGATAAGGATGCAATACAATTTAGGTATATATTTTACCTAAGCAACCCTGAATTTGTGCTGTGATCACAGCAACCTTGAGTTTTTGCACTGCGTCATATCTGAAAGATAAAAAAGCTAGATAAGTGAGTATTATACGTAAGAAGCGACCTACAAAGAGATATACATATATAATATCTTACTAATAATAATTAGATAGAATAAGTAGTATAAATTATATCTTTGTATTATACTTTTGTAGCATTTCTAGGTAGTAAGTTAGAATGTATGTAATGAATGTGCAAATAAATTATTATAAATAAAAAGATATATGCGCAGCTATTTTATTGAAACGATAAATCGAATCGTTATCTAGGTACCATCTTGTATAATGGTTAATGTTAGCACTGTGGTTGGGGTCGAGTAGGTACAATAATTAATCAGTGCGTTAAAAATATATTTTAATGATGGCGATGATCAGTTAATGCGTGGTGGACCAATACTGAATTTTTACATCACAGCTTTCAACCGAATAGCTTAACAAAATATGTTACCAAGAATGATTAAAGACTTACTTGGAAGTCTAGAACTATTGGCAGCTTTCTGTTACCTGTCCACTGCACTTACTGGGTCTTAGTCCAAAAGATTTATATTTCTTTTTTTATTCGGTCAATATTATTCAGCCCAATCTTTTTTTTGCTGTCTTCATTACGTCCGGGCGTTTTCTATAGGAAAAAGCTATTTTTTTTTATATTTAATTAAACTTGAATATATTGTTATGATTCAAATTCTTTGGTGATCAGACACCTGAAATAAAAATGCATACTTTTTAAATTAAATATCGTCATATTATTTCATGCTTGCTTCTACCCTATACTATAAAATTCTATATTATATAAACTCAAAGCTGACATAGTGATCTATCCACGCACAACCCAAATCACTGGACGGATCGGGGTGAAATTTGGAATACAAAAAAAAAAGTTGAAAAAGATTTTTTAGAAATTCAACCCCTAAGGGGGTGAAATAGGCTGTTGAAGTGTATATGGATTTCTTAGAAATTAAATGCGGGTGAAACCGCGGGACACAGTTAGTATTATAATATTATGCTTAGTATTGTTAACATTGTATGTTTCTTAAATAAATAAATAATATAAAATAAAATATATAAAAAGATAAAATAGATCAACTTATCTTAATGTTCTTCAAAACTTATCTTATCTTGTTTGATAATGTAATAAATCTAATAAACCGATTTTTACGTTATGACACGCATAATAATATATTATGTAACATTGTCCAACTTTAGATATAAACCAAGTAGGTAATTTTGGTAAGATGTAGTACCACACTGCATGCTTGCATGCAGTCGAATTGGGCCGGCACGACCGGGGAGGTACCTCTTGCTTACACGAGACCGACGTAAAGTGACAGCTGAGCTGCCGCGTTTCGTGCGGTGTGTAAGTAGCCGGTGGCCAATGGAGGTGGGAGAAGAAAGGAGGGCAGCGCATCGTAACCTCTGTGCGGATGTTTGTGGGCGTCGGTAGTCATGAAAATGATTTCGGCTGCTCGTTTGGTTTGCCCTCAAATATCATAAAAAAAAAGAAAAAAACCAAAATGTAAAATATATTGCTACAGTAGTTTGGTGTGTTTAGTATTATGTAAAAATCGCTTATGGATTAAATTATGAAATATTTTACTGTTAATGAAATAATTATTGCGATTTTTGTTTTTATTTTTAGTAATAATAGACAATAGAGTGTATTTTTTCTGTAGTAAGTTGTATTGATGGATATGTATTGAATGATGTAACTAAATATTACTTAATTTCGTTTTTAGGAGAGCGACTTGGTGTTATGCAGTCTATGGCTGGAGTGGCAGCCATCCTCAGGAAGTTCTCAGTAGCGCCTTCTCGCAGTTCCATACCTATACCTCGTATTGATCCAACGTCCCTCATAGTTCAAAATATCTTGGGTGGTCTTCCTGTTTCATTGAAAAATCGAATATAATACATTTAAAATTTGTTTAAGTTATTAAAGCCAAATATTTTAAAAAATCATGAATTAAAGTATAATAGGTATTTATATCTGCTAAAGTAACCACGACTCTATCTCAAAACTCCATATTCGCTGACAGATCTTACCTGTGTTGGGGATAAATAGTATTGGTTGTGTTATGTAAACAAATTGTTTAAACAATGCACATATAACAAAATATATTTACAGTAAAAGATGTGTGTTTAATGTGTAGGAACATTAGTAGCTCGCACACAAATGAGTCTTTCAGTGACAGACATTAAAACTATATCTATATTTCTAGTGCATAATTACATTAATTATAATTACTAATTAGCTAGCATGCTCTTGAGAGGAAACTCGTATGAGCCCATATAAATAAAGCTCTTACGTAACGCGTATGTACACAATTTATTAACATCATAATATTTTCGCTTACAGTAAATCCACTTAGTTCTACAGTTAAGTAGTTTTTATGTTCTTGAAATGTATACTTGTAATATTTTTTTGTTTCTGTTCTTGTTGTTTTTTATATTATGTTGATATAAAATTATGTATCCCGGGTCGGACCAAAAATTGTTATAGGGATTTATCAATTTGTAATAATAGTCCGGAGTCTGAAAGTTGGCGGTGTTACACTATCGTGCTTCGGAGATTACGTTAAACCGTCGGTCTGCCCCTGATTTCTCTCCTGTATATTCACGATGTGAACGAAAGAATAGAGAATAAGAAATAGAGAGATGGTATACTTAATATGAACCTATCTATTTAAAAGATAGATAGTACTTTATACATTTTGTCAAAGTGTAAGTAAAAACTAAATTTTATAAAGATTGTACAATGGAATTTTTAAAGTTATGAAACTTCATATTCTCCCAACTCTAGATTTAACATTCAAATAAAACGTCTCTGCGTTAATGCGGGGACGCATTAACCACACGTCTATGTGACTCCAGCGGCTGAAATTAGAAAGCACTCTTAAAAGCTTTTGCACAGTTGCTAATACAATAATAAAAAAAATGCTTTAAATCAAAAGTCCATTAATCCTGGCTGTGCTAGTCGTGTTTTGTGCATACATTATGTCGTATGACGTGAGTAAATACGTTGTGCACAGAGTTTCCTTGTCCAATTTTTAATTTTAATACCACACGCAGTAATAATATTACGTATTGCACATAAAAGAGCCAAGACCTCTACAATATACACACGTTCTTCATTTCCTTAGTAATGGGGTTTATATTTGAGGCACAATTTTCATTTCCCAAACTCTTTCTGTATTATATTCGAACCTATCAAGTAAGGGGTTTTAATAATTGTAATATGGGATTCTATCCCTGTCCTTATTAAAGATCATCAAATTGAAGTTCCATTGATTGATTAGGTCAATAGCTAATTAGTAAATGGAAAATTAACTTTTTATTTTCCATAGAAAATAAAGTTTCCCATTTTCCCATAAATTTATTTTTTATTATTTATATTACGGATATTTTAATTTACTTTCTTTGCATACATAATATAGGTACAATAGTGCACAAGTGAGTCCACACATTTAACACTAAATACAAAGAATAGCTGGTTTAGTCCATTTTTTTTGTTTCACTATTAATTTAATAAGATTTACATTAGGTAAAATAGGACAGGACTCCGTACAATACGTAAGTTTTTATATTTACGGCTTAGCTTTACCTGACGTGACAATGTGGTTACATAGTGACCATGGTATTTATGAATATAAAATATTGAATACGTGTATCTTTACATTTAAAAATGAATATTTGTCTGTATGTTCTTTATAAAATCGTGAACTATACATTTGATTATAGGATGATCTTTAGCAAAGTTGTTGTGCATGAGCCCATGGACACGAAGGTTTCTGAGTCGGTACGACCAATTTTTGACAAATGACGCCACGCATCGTACAGCTAATATTGTTTAAAATATCTAAATGGTAGTGAAAAATATATTAACAAAATAAACCATTGAACAGAATTGATGTAAAATATTAACCCTAATTATAATAAACTCATTAAGACTTAGAGTGCTAAAAGTAAACGAATTAAAAGTTAGAACATAACTCACACAGAGACTAACAAAGTTGGACAATTTCAGACTCTTCACAATACTTACACGTTACCACCTGCTCCCCGTAACTTGAAGTAAACACACAATGTGAGCGAGGCGAGGGTGTTGCCGGCCTCAATCTATTTTATTGTATTATTTGTAATGCATTGCCCATTTTGTTGGACGTCAAATATAAAAATGGTTCAATAGTAACGTTTTTAATATGTAATAATAAATTAAATGTAAATATATAGCCTATGACCTGATAATATATCTTCTGATGGTGAAAACTTTTTTTTTTATAGCATAGCAGGCAAACGAGCAGTTAGGTTACCTGATGTAAAGTGATCACCAACGCCAGCATGGTTGAAATAGCTCTAATAGTTTTAGAACATATTCGATACAATAAAAAAAAATATTTTAATATTTATAAAATTAGCATAGACTACTAGACAAGTATGAATGAAATGTTATTTAATAAGTTTAGTAAAAAACGAATCACGATTTTTGGTAAGACTGTGGCGCAAAAATGTTATATGTAACAAGTCCATTTGCCATTAAGTAAGACTTTTATTGAGACATTGTGCAAGTAAATTTATCTTGTTTTGTAGTAACTTGTATAAAAGGCATGTATAAATAATATATCTCACTTTCAGCGTCGAAAAACAGTGTGCCCAAGTTTATTTACAACCAAAACATTTGAGCACCTCTTTTAGTCCACTGCTTGACACAGGATTAGCAATTCGTCGTTGACTACCAGGTACTTCGCATATTATATCGTCACTTATCCTACTCTTCTTGGGTATTTATATATTCATCAACATTGTGTTACTTTGATACTTGATAAATACAGTATAATTCAGTTTGCTGAGTGTAGATTGAGTTGTACTGCGTAGTCAGCATTTCTATAGGGCAGGTTGCACTCATAAGAACAGATGGCAGACGGGTCCGTAAAGCTCAAGAGTAGCGCAGCCTGCGTTTAGGATGACAAAGTGTTGGTCGACCATTGATGTACGTCAGGTGAAAAGACGATCCCCCCGAAGATGCAGCCACTTTGTTGTGGTGGGGGGGCTTGCATGCCTGACAGGGCTGATCCATACTGGACAGGCTTGGGGGAGAGGCCAGACTAAGACCAGCTCAGCTGGGAGGTCCTATACCCATCCCTCAGAATCAGCTTTTGGAGCAGTGGGACCAGCACAATTCCAGGGTTGTAGTAAGGACTGTTTAAAGGCACTCTGACAGTGGCTGACTGGCCTTTTCATCAAGGCCAGCCAATCTTTTTTTTTATTAATTAGAACCGTGCACCTACTATTTTCACTGAGTCCGCATTCTTAAATCTATTTTTTAATTTTACATTACTGTAATGGTTAATTTTTTTCTTTTTTTCTTCCTGTGCCTGTCCCTCGTGCATGATACATTACAGCGTTTTGAATATGCTTACATCTTTATATTATATGGAGGGATCCCTCCAGCCTGGCTGTTGCTTGTAGACCGGGGTCTTCCAAATATAGCGGCTGAAGGCGCAGTAGTTCAGTCGGTAGGGTTAACCCAATATTGCCGAGCCTGACATAGTACCCGATTGAGCCATCCGGGCTCCTGGGTAGCGTACGTAAAGGTTACTGTGTTACCAAAAAAAACACGAGAACACAACCTCCGTGCACGGCTCGATCATGGTGGATGTGAGTAGCAGAAGATCAATCGCTTTCACGTTCTTTGAAAGAAGCCTATGTCCAGCAACGGACTGATAAAGGAGCGGAATGATGAAGACGATGGGAAAGATCTTACCAAAAATATAAAGTTACAAAAATATTAACATATTCGTTATGGTAATTCATTGTTCAACGCAATAATTTTATAGGATAGAAGTATGCAATTGAAGTAGCTTCATTAAACAGACTTACCGTATTATGTTCGTATATTTTTACTATAACAACCTTTTGAGATTAACCGAACAATTAAACAAACACAATATAGGAGGCACTACCAGTTTACCTTTTATTGACTACTGACGCCCATATAGGTACATCCTAATTAATTTGCAGATGTGATGCTTTCTTTAGCTCTTTTGCCTCCAATTGTCATCTCACAAAACTTTCACATTGAGACAGAGTTATGTGAGCGATAAGTTCTTCCCGTACCACTCTATACTTTAAAAAAATGTACCAACTCAGTTCGCGTAAAGTATTCGTAGCTCCATGTAGCTTGTGAAAGAAAAAAGGAAAGCCTAAAAATGGATATCTGTCTAGCTTTTATTTTTCTTTTTTTTCTGACTTAGTCAACAGTCACTTGATGTCAGACTTGAGTGATATCAACTAAGAGTTCTTCAAAGCTTACTAAACATTTCTAGAATGTTTTCGGTACACCGGCATTAATCTGTTCAATGAGCAAAACAATGTCATGTTTAAAAATTCGCACTACTGTTGTACGCAAAAGCATGTTATATTAATACCTGTTAATATTACAAGTATTAATATACAACAGGTTATTACACAATCGGAATCATTTGTCAACAAGTGGCGAGAGGTTATAAAAAGGTATATAGATATTATTCTTTCAAATCGTCTTTTTATATTTTTTTTAAGTAATTTTAGATGTTTTAATAAAACTACTCCGGATACGATCAGGTCCACGACAACGAGTACAGACACATACTTTCAGCTAAGATACTCAGAAAAGATACATAAAAAGGCCATTTAAGATATCCCGACGTGGGTCCATGTATAAACAGAAAACCTTCCTCTCGCCTCATCAAAATTCTCTCCACGCTCCGTGAATTTCACGAGATGGACACCGCTGGCGAGTTGCGTCTGGTCCTCGGCTTACTGATCGCAAATGTTAGCCTACTGAGGCTTGACAGACGCTTCGTTAGATAACTTACGGGATCAAAGTAAAAGTGAAATGTTTAAATCTAGCTTAATGCTGCGTAAATGTTATCACATAGGGTCTTCTAGAATTTTTACAATATAATACTGTTATTTTTATTGTTAAAATATCCTTTATGACAAGATAATAAGGGGTAGTTCCATTACTGCAGCATTCATGAAATATAGTGAGTGTTCATGTAGGTACTTCTTGAACACAACAAACAAGTTTTATAATATATTGTAGTTACTTTACGGGTTTAAACACAATAAGACACTTATTAAGAGTACTAGCCAAAACATATACCTTTGCTCGATGTTTTGACTGGGTTACACCATCGAGCACATTCAATAAGTGACAGTGTTACTCGTAAAGTAACTACAGTATATGTAACAAACGCGAAAGTCTCAAACAAGTTTTGTAATATTTCGAGAATTTTAGACTGTAAGTAAATAGTATGTTTTTCATTTAATCGACTATGTCATATTTCTATATAAACCAAAACAAAAAGTACCCAATATTAAGTTCTCTAAGTAGTGGTACGTAGAAGACGTAATTGGTTGTGGGGAACCATCAGGGTACCTATAATACTTCTGATGTCGAAGATGCTTATAGATGGTGGTAGTTTCGTGCCACTTACTTGTTCCTTTTTTAACAATAATTGTGAAATGTTTTTAATTGTATTTAATTGAAAAAAATGTTAAATTTTATCTGTAATTTAAGCCGATATTGATTCTAGCTAACCGATTAGAACGAAATGTATAGTCAACCAAAATGTAGTTGAACATGGCGTAATCGCTTTTATAATTAATGATTTGTCTAAATTAATATCGCTTTGTTCATAATTTTAATTAGATGCGAATTTGATAATTACACGGTAATCTACAGGTCCTAGACCTTCCAAAATATTAATGTGTCGGACCGCTTCCCGTCTTCATTAAATACCTACTAATTTATTTAAAACCAATAATTACACAATTTTATTCATTCACCGGTATTATTAATTATTAATTTAAATTTGTGCATGTGTCATTTATTTCCGAACATCTTATTTGAAGTATATAGAATAAAAAAAGTTAATAAATGTTAATTGACTTAAATCCTATGAAATTATTTTTTCTTATTAGTCAGTGAAATTTTAAAAAAGGTAAATAAGTAATATTTTCAATTATTTATAGTCAAACATTTTAAAGCAATCCTATTGATAAATGTTGGAGGATATATTTCATTCTATTTTTTTTCAAGCAGCAGGAATGACAAATCATCACTACATAGTATAAAACAAAGTCGCTTTCCGTCGTCTGTATGCTTAGATCTTTAAAATTACGCAATAGATTTTGCTGACTTTTTTTTAATAGACAGAGTGACTTAGAGAAAGGTATACATATACTATAAATTCATTTTTGAATACCCAAATCTACGCGGGCGAAGCTGCCTGTGGAAGCTAGTAAACAAGTGCTAAAGTAGAAGAATAGAAGAAGACGAGAGGAAACAATGTTTGTAAGGCAAGTGCTCAGTTTTCATGTCGAAATATTGAAATATAATTAACACTTTAAAAATTCTGTTGAAAGTTACAGTCTTTACAAAGAAAGCTCGATACAGAGTTAGTTGTGAAGTTGTCCCAGTTTATTTTTATAATAAGATCTTTAATTTAGTTGCAAGAGTTTTCCGAATTTCTCGTTTGAAACTTAGCTTAATAAGAGGTAGTGTCACACTGCATTCATGCAGCCGAATTGGGCCGGCACGAGTGACGAGGTACCTCTCGCTTACACGACATCGGCACCGGCGGTTTGTCGCGTTTTTTGCCGGGTTTCTAAGTTTCCAAGCATGTGAAGTCCAAAGTACACTATTATTATATATAGTATTGTAGTTTGTAGTTTACTGCGGAAAAGACGTACATGTGCACGTCTACATACAACATGAAAAGCGTGACAGTCAAGCAGCGCAGAACTTTACCTTTATTAATGCGTATACATGTAAAGTAAGTTACAGAGTGAAACTACTCAAACATCTATAGCAACACATCGCAATACCTTGGAAACTTTCATTTATTATATTACGTATTATTTTTTTTTATGGTATAGGGGGGCAAACGAGCAGTTGTAGCCATTTTGATGACTACCGACGCCCATAGACATCTGCATAAAGACTATACAGATGCGCTGCCCCCCTTTCTCCTCCCACCTCCATGGGCCACCGGCTACTTACACACCGCACGAAACGCGACAGCACAGCTGTCACTTCACGCCGGTCTCGTGTAAGCGAGAGGTCGTGGTCCTCCCCTCCTCCCCGGTCGTGCCGGTCTAATTCGGCTGCATGCAAGCATACAGCGTGGCACTACCTCATTCAATAGTAGGTATATCATATAATATAGATATTATACTATATTATTTTATTAATCATCTAGTTAACAGTAGCTTTGGTCACAGTGTCGTATCAACGTAATGTATGTTTAATATAACCTAAAGTACTTTTGTAGTATATTTTAATATCAATTTAAACAAATCCAATATATTTTCATTTATTTGACCACCCACCCATTGTCCCGATGCAGATGTGGAGAAAAACGCCACGACAAAAAAGGGTACTAAATAAATCACTCAGCGATTCAGCTTAGTTGTTCGTAGCATTATAGAGTAACCTATTTCACCCGACATTAATTAATGTTCTTCCCTAATGAAGTTAACTGTTATTCGAGCTAACATGGTGATTAAATTTTATACGTGATAAATTTTAGTGACTAGTTAATATCGTTAACATTTAGAATTAATGTTAATAGAGGTATTATGGTTTTTTTTTTGCTGGGGCAACTTATTGGGCCGGCGCGACGGGGGTAGTACCTCTCTCTTATTTGAGATAGGTATGCTGTTGCATTTCTTTCTGTGCGTTCATCCTTAGTTCTCTATTTTGTTCATCTAAATATTTTTCATGAATCATAGTATCATGAAATGTGTATTTTCTTTCAAAATACATTCATTTGTTTTTGTAAGGTAACGTACTAATCCAAAAGGCAAGGCATAAATATTATTTCATAACGATTTGTGACCGAAATTTAATCGACAAATGTAAATAATACAACCGCCTATTTATCGATTTTAATAGTCGTCATAAATTTGTTTAATTCGTAAGATTTACCAAACATAAAACATTTGTTCAATCCGTTTTCATATGTATTGGATAAAAGGCTAATCGTGACATTTATTCCACTGATATATTACCTAGTATCTATAATTTTCAAAAGCAACAATTTTACCGTTCATCGAAAAGGAACCCTAGAGTTAAGTTACCTCCAATTTCTGTTTTGAGGAGACAGATGGTTGGGTTAATATCATTCAGGAATAGTTGGGTCTTACGTACTGCTCCTTGGATATTGAATAATGCGGAGAATATTATAATATTTCCTACAATTAGACATAAATTGGTGAGCTTCGAATAAATGTATGTTATCAGTTCAATTTCTAAGAAAACATAAAACCGAAGGTGCAATTTCTCTATTCCATCGAATAAAAAAGATTAATATTTGATGCTATATTTTATTTCCAATACGTGACATTCGCCTAATCTTGAAATATCCCGTCTCATAATTGTTATAGAAAATCTTTACAAAATCCATTCCAATATCACTACTAATGCTCGAAAGAGGCAATATATTAAATGCAAAATCAAAGCATTACAATAACATTATACATTATAATAACGCATCTCTGTAAAATATTGAACTATCGTGCAATTGCAATTTGTATGGCCCGAGTGGGCTTGTAGAAAAAATATCGATATTTTCAATTCGATATATCGATATTTTTGGGTGATATTTTTTTGTAATGATATATCGAAATTGTATCAAAAACGATATGTTTTTATAATACCTACCTACCCCAGAAGCCCACATTTGCCCTTTTTTTAGTTTGGTCGTTCCTCCACAACCGGGAGGGCTGCCGACCGCTGTATATATCGATATATCGATATTTTTAAATAAAAAAAAATATAAATATATAATATTATATTATTTTCATTTAAAAATATCGATACCGGTATTAGTATTTTCGAAAATATCGATATATCAATACTTTATTGCAATTCCGACATCCCTAGGCCCGAGCAAGTGCATTATCCGAATGAGCCCGCGCCAAGAGCGCTGCGATATCTAAAGTATTGTTTCCCGAACGAAATCAAATTCCAGACACGTCCAAGCCCGGGGCGGTGTACCCTGTGGCCTGTCTGTCTCGTGCGCTCACGTATTACACCGTGTCGCCGTAAACATCGCAGATAATGTGCCGCTTCGAGCTAATTAGAAAACTTTAAAATCTATTATAATTATTGCTTAATAGTAAATCTGTTAATGTAAAAATGGTTGTGGCTAAATCAATCGTGTTGGACAACTATAAAGACAGATAATAAGTCTTGCCACGACCACTCTTCAGGGGGTATTTTTTATATTAACTAAGTTCCTTATCGCGTGGAACACACACTAAGCGGAATAAAAATTCCGAATTTGTTAGGCCATGGTCACGGGCATGGAGCATGTATAATGTAAGCGTAAAGTAATTACTCCGTTCCGTCGTCATACAAATATCCTAATATTAAATTGAATAACATATCACTATTGCTTAAAATATCTATTTATTTTATTCCCATCGCATTATCCAGACGAATCTAACGACCCCTAAATACTGGGCTCTGATTATTATACTAGCTTTGGGCTTCAAAAATTGAGTTATTATACATATAAACCTTTCTCTTGAATCACAGTGTCGATTCAAAAAACCCATTAAAATCTGCTGCGTAATTTTAAAGATCTAATCATTTAAGACAGACGGCGGAAAGCGACTTTGTTTTATACCATGTAGCATGTAGCATGTACCATGTAGCACATACATATGTATCACTATATCTATGTGTGTAAATAAACTCAAAATATTACTTTCCTGGTGACACAATGTAAAAACCAATCAAGATTAGTTAATACTGGGTGAATATAGTCAAATTTGTCCCACAGGGTAGTGTACCACAGACTATCTTACAATTAGAACACGGTTAGATTTTGCTCCATTTCACTGCGGGGCCAAGTGATGTATGAATTTAACGCAGTGCAGCTATTCCTCTGTTCCTCTCAGATTCTTAACAATAACAAATTGATATTCGGAATTTTCTTAATATAAAAACCGTGTTAACTACGACAGGTTCGATTCGAAATCACTTGACTCTGAATTAGAAGTCACGCAAGAGATAATGTTTTCGTGCTACTACGTTAGACTGGTATTACGCTTCATTGTTTTGTTTTACATCGTACTCTTTATAACTTTGCCCTAAACATGGTTTGAGCAAAAACCAAAAAGGTGATTGATGTATCTTTGTACACGTCTACCAGAGTGAAGCATATACCTTGATGTTACATTTTGTGTATTTTTATAGTAGAATGTTCACTGCACACATATCAGTTCAGAAAAGGAACGTAACAGTATCACCTTTTGCCTAGCCGTCAACCAGGCATCAACCAGGAAGTATGTCAACGCCTGTATATCAACTATGCTACGGCTAGGCGTTGACTGCTCGTTGTAAGTGCGCGGACTCCTGGTTGACGGCTCGCCGTAATAGCGTTGATAGCGGTTGAATTGTATGTTCTGAGACGAGGCGATTACCTTACGTTTCCCATTAGTGTACTTTGCAGTATGGTATTTCATACAAAGAATACTGAACGGCGCGAGGTGATACGGTTACGATTAATTTCCGAGTTGATATAATTATGTGGAGTGACCTTAAAAAGCAAACCAGTATTCGGACCAATAATAACACCTATGTTGTAGTTGCGTTTAGTTAAAAGAAAAAAAATGGCACTATCTTTTATTAAATATGCGTGGTTCTCGAGAGTCACATAATATACTCGCGATGTAAGAGCAATAAATTTACTTACATGGTTTTTAGATTAACAGTATGTTGAACGTAACGGTATGCAAATGGCCACAGAATATATTACTGTGTTACGTGATTTAACGAACAACGCGCTTAGTGAGCTAAAACTATAATTTAAATAGTTTCAAATTATTCGATTGTGAGCTTTTTAAAGTGGACTTAGCCCGTTGCACGTCTGATCACGCTGATACTCCAGTATAGTCAAGAAGCCTCAGCGACAACCAACATGATCATTTCATACGATATGGGAGGATAAGGGAGCCCGAGAGAACGGCTAGTACTGGCTTGAGCACGTAACGTATTTAATAAGAAGAAAACGGAAGGGATAGGAAGTAATTTCAATTTCTGTCCCAGTCAATGCGGGTGACAGGACAAAATCGCAATGACTCATACAATTAGTGAAGAAAAAAAAATCACATTCACGTTCATATTATATAATAACAAAAAGTATTTATCCAGTAACATCCGATCGCTTTAGCTTAAGGACCAATTATATTGAACGTAGTCTGTCAACCAGTATTAGATGTGTCTTCGAACGTAAACACTAAAATTATAAGTCCAAATAGCCTATAATAACTTTTACAAATCGTAGTCCTACACTGGTCAGTAATTTCCTATAACCAAACCGTCATGTTTATCACTAAAACAATAAGAGGCAAAAACCGGCCAAGTTTATTGTATGGGGGCCCCCTTAAATATTCATATTATTTAATTTTTTAGTATTTGTTGATATAGCGGCAACAGAAATACACCCTCTGTGAAAATATCAACTGTCTAACTATCATAGTTCATGAGATACAGCCTGGTGACAGACGGACGGACGGACGGACGGACATCGGAGCCTTAGTAATAGGGTCCCGTTTTTACCCTTTGGGTACGGAACCCTAAAAATGAATAATATTATTTGCTACCGAAATACGCTTTAATAAAAAGAAAACCACAACTTCTAATTTAGAGAAAATGGAAACGCCTTTGAAGTTCTTCATGTGAATTTTGTTTTTAATCATATTACAAATCTCAAAAGATTAATGTAATTTCTTGTTTATGTTCACTTATTGTTGCCGCTTTGAATTAACACTAATTATCTTATAGATTAAAGATGATATTGTTTATTGTTCTTATTTAAATGAGTTTAATTAAGATGAAACATTTTTGTACCTTCAGGCGCATTCTGATATTCTGGATTCAAAGTCATTCATTCGAGACAATCAAATATTTAAGTGGAATTTCTCAAATTTTGTTTAAAGATCCGGTGACACAAATTCACCGGTTTACCAGGAGTTAAGTTAAGGCCATCAGTTTCAGCACGATTTCTTTCTCATTATGACTATATGCATTCTTACTAAAAAGGACAATGAAACATTTGCAAGTGCGCTCGTTTAGAGTACTTACACAAATGCTCACTACAGCATATTCTGTGTACTTAACAAATGCCTATGATAGGTCGCTGTAGCTAAAATTCGACCAGGGACGCTGTTTTATGTACTCAATTAAAATAGAAGTGCTTAACAGGATTTCTCCGAGACGTGTCACGGTTTATTTATTTCTCAGCTTTGGGGCAAGTGTTTCAGTACTATTTTGAAACTAACTTCAAAGCCCACAAAAACTCAGCCGTATAATAAATTGAATCCGCTATAAATACCGTCTTCAATTCCTTATGATTCCTTGATCAATGATTGCCAGCCGACAAAACGTATATTTTAATCTTACCTGAATTTTCAGTTAATCAAATCTTTAAATTTCTTCAGAATCTTTCTTCTAGCAGCAGTCTAGTCGGAACCATTTTCATCACTACCCACGCCTATAGACATCACCATAGAGATATATAAATGCGTTGCCCTCCTTCCTCCTCCCACCTACATGGGCCACCGTCTACTTACACACCGCATGAAACGCGACAGCACAGCTGTCACTTTACGCCGGTCTCGTGTAAGCGAGAGGTACCTCCCAGGTCGCGTCAGCCCAATTCTGCTACATTGCAGGGTCGAACTACCTCTTCCAGAATGAATTTTTTTTCTATTTCGAATCCTCAATTTACAGATAATTAAATCCTAGTGTTTGATATAGAATGTTCAACTAAATAGGTAACCTATTAAATACAATATAGTATCAATAAATTATAAGAAAATTAAGTAAATGAAGTTGACTCGTTGGTCATTAATCTCAGGATGCACCACTAGGAAGCCTGCAAATGCGCTGCACATTTAAAAATAGATGTAACTAGCCGGTGCCTGCGGCTTCGTTCGCGTAGCGTACTAATATTATATTCAAAGTGATTTGTTACTGTTTGCTTGCAGTGTGTCGAAACTTCGATTTCCCGTAGGAATTAGCGATTTTACCGCAGCAGTGATGTTGACCAGGCTTAGTAGCTATACACCACAAAAAGTTTCATCTCAATCCGTCCAGTAGTTTTGGAGATTAGCCTGGACAAACAGATAGACTTAAAATTTAAAAACATTGAAGTGTGTGAACATTATTTTAACATCGCCCCCAATTAGTTTTTCGTAAATATAATATTCAATATACAGACACACGAATATTACTGTTTTATGTATAGATTGTGTGTATGTATAGATTGACAGCTACAGGCTGGCGCCAATAACACGCTCAACTGGAACTCCATGAGTAGGCTTTAATCAATGCTCATCAGTTTCATCTTCCGGGTCAAAATATTTGCCAATATTTTGCTCTAATAACATTTTAAATTTGGAATCGTAATTCAGATTGAAATGAATAGAAATGGCCGCCGTAGTCAAACTTCGGTATATTCGCCTTCGTAGTTTTTACTAGCATCACAGCTTAGCCCCTATCCGAACTACGTCAGGTGATCATCGAAACCTCTGGTAACAAATACATAAGTGTTAACTAATGTCTATTGTGACAGGATGATACCCAGATTTATGGCTCCTATACTATCTTAGGTCATGAACACAAGGTGAATGGTATCTAGGTAATTCACCTACTAGTGACTATATAGTGCTGAAAACAAGTAAGACAGACAAACTAAGAAATATAAATATAAATTCTTTATTGTAACACATTTATAAAATACAGAAATGTCAAAAATCAGCCAAAACAAAAAAGAACAAACACACATACGTCGCTATTTTAATAGCAAAGATAATGCTTATTAACGATAATTTTGTTTTTTATTTTCCCCATTTAATTATTACTGTGTTAAGTTGTTGCGTTTGAAATATAATTTCGATATGAAAATTATAATCAGCTTACTCTACCCAAAAGCTTCTTACACATATAAGTACCTATTCGTAGCCGTAATTTGTGTTTTGAAATTAACTTCCTTGTGTTGTTTTGCTCACCGTCATCATCATCCTCATATTTTCTAAACTTGACATTATTGTATATCTTATCTGGCTGCGCCCCGTGGTTTCACGCGCGTAAATTTCGACTCAGTGGAAAATAGAAAATCATCCCATGGCTTTCATAGGGACATTTTTCGGGATAAAAACTATTATATTATAATATGTTAATCTAAATTACTTTCTATATAATGTGTCCAATTTAATGAAAAGCGGTTCAAAGTTCAAGGAGTAACAAACAAACAAGCGTACAAACTTTCGCTTTTATTATATTAGTAGGATAATCAAATATATTTTAACGTAATAGCGTCTTCTTAATAGATGAACTCCGTCTGCACGCAGAAAAAGTTGAATCTGTGTCCCGTTCTACCTGAGCCTAGCGTGTTAGCAAGACCGCGAATAAGCTTCAACGGGCTATGCGACCGTTTCAATAAATATGTATGAATATGTTTTTTATAACTTTATCACTTAAAAATATCGTCCATAAATCGACTTTTTGCCCAGATCTAGCAATGTAAATATTATATTAACATATTATAATTTCTTATTACTACATAGTATAAAATAAAGTCGCTTTCCGTCTATGTGTCTGTATGCTTAGATCTTTAAAATTACACAACATAATATATTGATGTTTTTTTTAATAAACAGGGTGGTTCAAGAGGAAGGCTTATATGTATAATAACTTTATAGTTGAAGTCCGTAATCCACGCGGGCGAAGCTGCGGGCGAAAGCTAGTAATTAAATAAATTTAATTTCGACGCCTATTGAAACGGGAACGGGTTGGCTAGTCTTCAATAAAGTAATAAATGAGGTAATTATCCCTTTAACCTTCCTTCCAAAACGGCAGCTAACAAAGTTAAATTGATGCGGATGTTAATAATGAAAGCCGTTTTCCTGCGGCCCGACAAGTGAACTCGACGCAGATTTATAACGAACGTAACGAAATAAAATATTATGAAGCAGCCAATCATTGAAGTTATCTTAAAATATTATATTTCGATCGAATCCGAAATGTAATTCGCCACAGAACTAGAGTAACCGACATAGCTACTCGGATTAGCAAGCTGAAGTGGCAATGGACCGGTCGTATCTGCAGCAGAACCGATGATCGCTGGGGTCGACTGGTTCTAGAGTGGAGACCGCGTACCGGGAAACGGTGGCCACACCCGTATTTACGCGTGCCTATACAGGTCTCATAGCGGTGACAGGGAAACAACGCGACTCTTTGAGCACCTGCAATTGACGACAGACAAAGTTCTTGAGCGATACCCTTCCGCGGAGTTTGTGATATTAGGAGACTTTAACGCCCACCACACTGGCTGGCTTAGCTCTCGGTCCACTGCTGACCTTCTTCTGCTGACCCAACGTCCGGATGGGTATACCGTCTCAGTGGATGCACCACTCGGCTCGTCCGACCACTGTCTCATCCGGACTCTTGCACCATGCGCGCGCCCAAATCCACCTCGGCCACCTAGCTTGCGGCGTATGTGGCAGTATAAGTCAGTAGACTGGGATGGATTGCGACAGTACTACGCATCGTACACGTGGAGGCAGCTTTGCTTTACATCAGAAGACCCCGACACCTGTGCAGCTGCTGTCTCTGAGACGATACTAGTGGGTAATGGAATATTTTATCCCAAACTCACTAGTGGCTGCGGGGACAAAGAAACGACCGTGGTTTAATCGGCCCTGTAAGGCTGCTCGACAACTCAAGCAAGCTGCATACAGGGCCTGGACCACGGCTCGAAACGAACGCGATCCCAATCTCCCTGATGTGAAACGCAAACTAAATGCTGTCTCGAGGTCCACTAAACGAACAATTGCCAGAGCGAAATTTGATTTCATCGGCAGAATTGGCGAGAAACTAGCTGGCTATCCCTTTGGGAGTCGTGCCTTCTGGTCACTCGCCAAAGCTGCCGAGGGAAACTTCTGTCAGTCGTCCTTACCACCACTGCAAAAGGCCGATGGCAACCTAGCCCATAGTGCAAAAGAGAAGGCCGATCTCCTAGGTACACTCTTTGCCTCAAACTCGACTTCGAACGTCGACGAAAGCACCGCTCCACCTACAATCCCGTGTTGCAGATACTCCATGGCGGAAGTACATATCTCACAAAGAGATGTCCGCCGGGAGCTGCTCAGTCTTGATGTTCATAAGTCGAGTGGGCCCGACGGCATACCGGCAGTGGTGCTCAAACAGTGTGCTCCTGAGTTGTGCCCTGTGCTAACGCGACTTTTCGCACTTTCTTACCACTCCAGGCAAGTACCGTCTTCGTGGAAGACCGCCAACGTGCACCCGGTGCCCAAAAAGGGCGATAGATCGGACCCGTCGAATTACAGGCCTATCGCTATTACCTCCCTTCTCTCCAAGGTCATGCAGCGTGTGATTAACACGAAGCTCCTCAGATACCTAGAAGAACACGATTTGATCAGCGACCGTCAATACGGTTTTCGCCACGGTCGTTCGACTGGTGATCTTCTAGTGTATCTCACACACCGTTGGGCTTCAGCCATTGAGAGTCAAGGTGAGGCATTGGCAGTTAGCCTAGAAATAGCGAAGGCGTTCGATAGGGTCTGGCACCGGAGCCTTCTGTCGAAGTTGCTATCATACGGACTACCCGAGGGTTTGTGCAAATGGATTGCTAGCTTTTTATCCGGCCGATGCATACGAGCCGTCGTTGACGGTAGTTGCTCCGATAGCATGGAAATAAACGCTGGTGT
>LUGF01040297.1:300570-313927 GCA_001625245.1 Calycopis cecrops
TACTGAATATACCCATCTTCTTTGAGGCAAGTTTAGCCTTTGATTCCAAATGACTGCGGAACTGAACTTTGCTCGATATGTTGACTCCTAGTATTCCGATGCTAGCAGTGGCCTTCAGGGGAGTGTTTTCAAAGCGAGGAGATACGACAAAGGGTGACTTTTTTGCGGTAAACGCGCAAACTTGTGTCTTCTGGGGGTTAAAGCGGACTAAATTTAGTCGGCCCCATTACGAGGCTTTGGACAATAAATCCTCGACTTCAGACAGAAGTTTGTACCGATACTCGGTGACATATTCCCGGGAAATATTGGAGCGGCCAGTATATAAAGGAGGTTATCGCAATAGGTCGGTAGTTAGATGGATCGGAGCCTTCGCTTTTTTTTGGGATCGGGTGCACTAAAGCCATCTTCCAAGAGCTCGGGACAATGCCAACAGAGTAAGAGTAACAGAAAAGACGCATTAAGACCGGTACCAACTCCGGAGCACATTTCCTCAGAACTATCGGTGCGATGCCATCGGGCCCACTCGACTTGTGAACGTCCAGGGAAAGAAGTGTTTTACACACTGCGTTCTGTCGGAACTTAATGTCCGACATCGAGTAACCACACTGTGGGATAGTAGGCGGTGTAGTTCCCTGGTCGTCCAGAAAGGAGTTGGACGCAAAAAGATAGCCCTGGAGATCGGCTTTCTCTTTTGGTGTATGGGCCAGCGATTTATCGTTCCGATGTAGAGAGGGGAGAGATGGCTTAGAAAAATTCCCTAAGACTGCTTTGGCGAGGGACCAGAAAGCACGTGTTCCCGAAGGAAGGCGAACTAGTCTCCCGCCAATTTTCCCAACGTGCTCGGATTATGACTTGGCATTCACTCTTTTGAAGGACCTGGAGGCGGAATTATACTCCTTCTTAAATGTGCTGGTGTTTTTATCCTATGCCGCCGCCGCCGCAGCATAGGCCCAGTAACCCTCCATTTTTTGGCGCAAAGCCTACTTACAGGAGCGTCCAAACCAAGGCTGCGATTTGCTGCCAATGGGTACCATAACAAACGGAATGAATAGTTCCATTCCTTGAAGCACCACATCAGCGACAGATTCCTCCACTGCGTCAGGATTATCCAGCTAGAAGCAAATCCGCCCCCATGGGTACGATGCAAAGAAAAGCCGCATCCCATCCTAGTCTGCTGTCCTGTAGTGCCAGACGCGACGACAGCCAACGTGACCCGGCCTTGATCTGCTTATAACTGGCACCGAACTCCGTATCAGACAGTGGTCCGACAGGCCTAGCGGAGCATCGACGGAAACCAGGTAGCTATCCGGATGGGAGGTCAACAAAAGGTCCAATAGGGAAGGTGTATGGTCATTTACATCAGGTATGGTCATTTACATCTGGGATTCGCGTGGGCGAAGATACCAATTGTGTCAAACCATAAGCCAAAGCAAAGTCATGAAAAGATCTTCCCGCATACTAATATTATACAATTATAATACTAATATATGAATATAATACTAATATATTATACAAACATTTTAAATAACTATTTTCCATAATAAATAAGTCGTCGTCCGATGAAGTTGACGACATGATGGTCACTACAGGCCGATTTCGGCGCCGAAAACCTGCTTCTTTATAAGTGAGCCCATAAGATAACATCGGAAACGTGTCGGCGCCGACTCGGCGCCGAAATTGTCGGCGCCGGGAACCTGCTTCTTTATAAAAGCACCCTAAAGAGGCAGGTAATGGAAACTAATGGAATACCAATTACTAACTTAACCGCATATACCTATTATGGTAGCTTCATACGCGCAGCATCACTTAATGCGGTTTGCTGCCCGAGGCGAGATCTGTCAGTACTGTATCCAATGCAGTGCTTATCCGAGTAAATGGAATATGTTCGTAATTACCAATGCACCTGACGCATAAGACATTCCATATATATATATATATATATATATAGTTTGTAATAGGTAGTGCCACGCTGCATGATTACATGCAGCCGAATTGGGCGGCACGACCGGGGAGATACATGTTGCTTACAAGACACCGACATGGAGTGACAGCTGTACTGTGTTTCATGCGGTGTGTAAGTAGCCAGAGGCCCATAGAGGATGGAGAGGAAAGTAGAGCAACGCATCTGTATAAGATATATGCGGATGTTTATGGGCGTCGGTTGTCATGAAAATGGCTCCGTCAGCTCGTTTACACCCTATACCATTTATAACATAGGAGAAACATTTCGTATCTAAGTATTATTTTTTTTTTATAAATCGATATATTTCGATTGTGTTATTGATTTTGAACCAACCCTGAATCCAGCGCGAGTTTTTAACGGTGTTTTTGACATAAGTACTCAGTAAACTGACATACATATCCTGACATATCCACTTGAAGACGATCGCATTTGTGCAGCAGTCCTTGACTAACCTGTGTAACCTAGGATGTTGTGAAGGCGACTATTCAAGATTAGTAAGCTCTTTTTTACTAATTTTTAGGATCCTGTTCCTCCGAAAAAAAACAGGACCCTTATGAAAATCTTATTAGGGTTATAAAATTACTTTGTTGTCTGTTTATCTACCTGTCAAGACCGTTTTATCGGAAGAGCATGGAAGGTTGAAATCGATTTCGAGATCTATACGCAAACGCACACGCTATAGCGCCCGAGATAAGAATAATTTAAGCAGTATTTATTTATCAATCAGAATCGAAAAATATAAAACGAAAGGTATTTTACTTATATTTAAGTTCTGTAAAACGTTGATTTGAGTAATTTAAAAATGCGACCTCTTTTTATAAGACGAAATGCTCTACGAACATAAAATGAATGAATGAATGAATGAATGAATAAAAATTTATTTGGTCTAATTATGTAGGTACACTATTACACATTTACTTTTTTTTATATAAAATTACATTTTATATATAAGACTAAACTAAACAAATTAAAACTTAATAATTAAACTTACTATGCAGGAAAATGCACAACAGTGTACCCGTAACCAGGTACCAAAAGGGTGACCACTCAGTATGATGATTATGGTATCCAAAGGATACCATAACCCTGGTCTTACGTGGTCCCGTGTATGAATGTCGAAACGGACGGACATATACCTACACTCATTTAACCGACAATACAATTGAAATAATAAATTACGCATTAGGACTGCATTGTACTTAAAATTTTAAAATTGGCGCGAAGTAAAATACAAATAACATTAAGAGGCCCTATAAGGTTGGCACCATCGAAATAGAAAACTCGTTCATCGTTGGCACATTCAACATATTATCGTCCTGTGTCTCGCTTCAGAGTATAATGGTTCAGAGTTCAGACTTCAGACCGAATTTGAATTCAGAACGCGTGAACGTACTTCTATCGGTGATGTTTATGTTTTACAATCGCATCAATGTGAATTTGTATGAAACAAACCTTTATACCTATGCGCAGTATTTATAGAAATACAAGTGAAGACAAAAATCAAAAACGGGGTTTGTATTAATTAGTTTTAATTTTGATAAAATATTGTATTTTCTATAAGCAATGTAAGAGAGAGCGAGAGACAATAGTAATTATAACCTACCAATACGTGAGTCCGTGCTACTTTTGTGCTAATAGATTAAATTCAAACAATAGATTAATTTAAATAGAATAAAACAATGGAAAAAAACATCAACATATTATTACCTCTATTGTGTATGAAAACAGAGGGCTGAAATTCCCATCAAAATCCTTTCACAGTTTGACTAATAGATGTGCGTCATGGAACAGAAAGGTTGAAAGTAGAAAAAATACGCGGCAGCTGTTACGGCGAAAAATAACATGTCATTAATCATAAGGAAAGAAAAGCGTCAAGCGACGACAAATACTTTCCTGCAGGGCGACATATTTGCAGTCCCGGGCACACGGCGTCAGATCCGGAGATACGTTTTACATTTCACTAATGAACGCCGCGCCGTGACGATATTTTTAATATAATTTATATGTACTATGAATTTCCTGAAAGGAATAATAAAGTAGAGTGCTGATAAGTTTCAAATAAATTCACTCTATCGCCGGCGGTTTTTTCATTCGTAATACTGATAAAGTGTTGAATAGACCCTTAATATTACAGTAGTAAGAGGCAGTGCCATACTGCATCTGCACTGCTTACCTCTCAGGAGATTTCTCTCGCTTATACTAGACCGGCGTAAAGTGACAGCTTTGTCGCGTTTCGTGTGGTGTGTGGCAGGTGGCCCATGGAGGTGAGGGGAGAAAAGAAGGCAGCGCATCTGTATAGCCACTATGCGGATATCAAATGGGCATTGGTAGCTATGAAAGTAGCTCCGAATGCTCGTTTACGCCCCTGAACCATAAAAAAAATATCTAAAATGTTTTCTTTAATAATGTAAACGTAACTAAATGAAACATTGATTTATGTAGTATTTCAACAATGGATGTGAAGACAGGCCAATGATGAATACCCGGAGGATTTTAATAAAGCGGCACTGGCACTGAACAACTTATTATGGCACGGACAGATTAGTGTAATAAATACGAATAGGCAACTACTGCGATGTTATCCATCACTATAAGCGACCATCAATCTTTTTCTTAAATATTGGAGTTTCGCAAACAGTTAAACTCATGTTGTGCACAAACACATCGTTCAAATCTACAGAAAGTAAAGCATTTTGAACTTTTTTGTTCTCATTTCACGATCTCAAATTAAATGTGTTTGTGTAACTCTGCTACGTTTTAATGTGATTACTTCAAGTGTTCTCTATTATTTAATAATAATAAGTAGATAAGAATAAAAAAACGGCGTGTCAGTGTTGCTAACGTAGCCCAGTGTTTTAAGTGAACACATGTCATAGTCATCATCGGCCAAAATACCAAGAAATTTTCTATGCCCCTGATTACGATTGATTATCGTGGTTTTATACATTTATGTGCAAGACTAAGGGACACCTGTTTTAATGTAGGATAGGGTACATTAGTAGTATTCAAAAACAAAAATAAATAACATAATATATCTAATAATGAAAAAGATATAGCCAAAAACAAAATTTACTATAACAGCGCTTCCCCTTAACGCGGCGGCTGATCTTAAGGCGAAATGGGCTCCAAATTTGTCAATCCGTGTTCACGTATATTCAAAACGTAACCTTTAAAAACGATTGATTATCATATTTTTTTTAGCTGTGGCTAATGTTAACAAAATACGGCATAGTTTTTAGGTCGTCAAAACACGATTAAAGAATTTTGCCTCGATAGAAAAAAATCGTAAACTTTAATGAAAAAACACAATTTCTGACGTTTCCATCAATTTTTAAATCCAAACTATTCAATAACTATCAAAGTTATTTCCACAACTAAAATATGTATCTATTCCCAATAAGTAATCGAAGTAATTTTAGGAGTCACTTTTTTAAATAAGCGTATGGTTAATTTTATAAAATAATATTAATCCAAATATTGTCTCTATTTTCGAGCGCCGTCCACGCAAAATTAACTAGGCGGATCGCAATTGAGACCCATAGCGCCTTAAACGAGCGCGCGTTGCACAGTGGTTCAGAGCGACCGTTTTACGTGTTTAAGGCAAAGTGGATCAACGTTGCAGTACTTTTGCGATGCTTTAAATGTTCTTTATTTAAATATTTCATGCATATAACAAAAAAATAACAAACACGTCTAGTTTAAAATCATTTACTTTACACGTTTTATCAGTATTTGTCATTTTTAGTATTTGTTGTTATAGCGGCAACATAAGTACATAATTTATGAAAATTTCAGCTTTCATCATGGCTTATGAGATACAGTCTGGTGACAGACAGACAGACAGCGAAGTCATAGTAATAGGGTTCCGTTTTAACGTTTTAGGTACGGAACCCCAAAAATGGATGCTACTCGTAGCACATGTTACTAAATATAAGCAAACATCGTTACTTGATAGTTTTAAGCATAGAGTACAGTAATACAAGGAAAGGTTCTAAGTTTTGATTTCTAAAGACAATCTCTATGTTTTTATAGCATTAGACGGTAAATGAGCAATCGAAGTAATTTGGTGACAACTAAAGCATATTTACCTCCATATAAAAGATGCATTGTACTCCTTCATACCATAAAAAAGCTTGTTAAATTTTAAATAAAACAAATAGCTGTGGAAAATGTTGCTGCAGTTCACTTTAAACTGTTGAAAAACACAAAATGTGCGCAATGTTTTTGTAGCGGTGAAATTGTTGATTTAAATTGTAAATGAAATTGAGATATTTGTTCGCTGTCTGAACTGAGCCGCATCACTTTACCTGTTTACCGTTGTCGTCATATTCTCGGTAACGTCAGTTATTTGTGAACAGAAAACGCTAGACTTGCAGCATTGCAGTCAAATTGGATCAGCAAGCCGGGGTACATCTCTCGCTCACATGATACATGATGTGAGTAGCCGGTGGCCTATTGGGGTTGGGAGGAGGATGGAGGGCAGCCCATCTGTATAGCCTCTATTCGGATGTATATGGCCATCGGTAGTCCTGAAAATGGCTTCGACTGCTGGTTTGCCCCCGTATACCATAGAAAAGACTAGTAACAAGCCATTGTAACATCAAAATATTATTACTCGTAACAAATTTCAACATTTTGTGAATATAATATAATTAGTTTGCTAGCTCGCATCTAAATGAAAGTCGTGTTCCATTTATTACAGCTATTTTAGCTCTAGCTCTGAATTACAATATTTTTAACACTAATTAGTAAGCCGGTTCCTCGGTAAAACCTCGCAGAAGCTCACATAAATAATATAATAATAATGTATAGACAAAAAAATATCATAAGCTTCTGGCTTATGATTTTCTACATTACACCAAAGTTTTAAGTAGCTTTTATGTACCGGCGGCATTCGTTAAAATGTAAGCTTGAAATATGGTTTTGCTAAGTAATCCATTTGCATTACTTAGCTAGACAAATATTAATTTGTCTTGTGTTTTCGCCCTTTATATACAACGTTGATAAAAGCGAGTATAAATGAAACTACGTATACTACAAGCGCCTACCGTTAATCCGAAACTATTAAAAACAATTTTACGAGAAGTATGCAGAAATACTTTTTTCAAAGAAGTGAAATAGGGAAAAAATACAAACATGCTTTGCACTGACGGAGACAGCTAGTGGCAACAACGAACGGGGTGAATGAACCTAGTCACCCGGCCTCGCGGACACCTGACGATAGAGTGTACAAAGTGAAGAAAACTTTAATTTACTGACTTTTAACAACAACACATCTTCGGGGTTCTCTAATGGGGTAGGCAGAGAGTACAGAGTGTCACTTACACACTTGACTTGCTTCCTTCACATTTATAACTCGGTTATAGCTCCGTACAGCTAGTATATTATAAAATTACAAATGACCAGTTGGAGCCTTTTGGTGACTAGCGACTATTACTAAATAGTATAAAACAAAGTCGCTTTCCGCCATCTGTGTTTCTGTACCCTTAGATCTTTGAAATTACGCAACAGATTTTCGTGGGGTTTCTATAAAAGAAATAGTGTTTTAATAAAAAGGTTTATATGAATAATATCTCCATTTTTAAAGTCTGAAAGCCACGCGGGCGAAGCTGCGGGCGGAAGCTAGTTAAAGTTAAATTGAGGCACGGAGATGTGTTGCCTTCCTTCCCGTTTTCTCCGCAATGGGCGAACAGAAACTTTCAAACTGAAAACGATACTGGATAGTTATTATATCAAGCCATAATGCCGGCCATAATTCTTTTCTCTCTCTTTCTTCTTTTTTTCTCTCTGTTCTTTTTTGGTTCGGCACCAAAATCAGTGTCGTTAACATGACATTTTAACTTTCTGTGTCCCTGGAAAAAAAATATTCAATACAAGAATATCCTTGACGCAATAATCATTGACGGCCATTTAGGGACATGTAATATCTAGATTCTCTATTAGACCTCATTTCACAATCTCATAAGGAATGGAAGGGCTTCTAAGCAGACGTAAACGGTCGACACATTAGATGGGTTATGAGATCGGCACCTAATAGATCCTTGAATAAGTCACATGGATCGTAAGAGACACTCAATAATAAGTATCAGTGTTGAAGAGATGAGCTTTTACTCATATGATAGGTACGCAGTATAATATTGAATACAATGTAATTATATTCTATTTTTTTAAGGTATAGGGGGGAAAACGAGCAGACGAAGACATTTTCATGACTACCGACGCCCATAAACATCCGCATAGAGGTTATACAGATGCGTCACGGTGGCACGTTACCACGTAATATTATATAGGTATCATACCTATTATATGAATAAAGTATAACTACACTAACTTATATTACCTACTTTATTTATACGAGTATATAGATACTAGTTATCTCTCGCTGATCGAAATGCGATCTCGATTAGAAAAAAAATAATCCATTCAACTTTGAATATATTTTAACTGTATACCTAAATATATTTTTTTAGTAAATAAAAAAGTAAATATCATAATATGGCATAATTGGTTTGATATTGTGATAATCCACCACCACCACGACTCGTTCCCACTATAACCAAAGTCTCAAGTTTATAGCAATATTTGCATACAATACACAACAATTTTTTAACAAGCATTTTTAAAAAATATGATAAAAATTATATGAAATCATTTAGTAGGAAAAAATATTTGTAGGTTTACTATTTTAGATATACCTACCCACAGATATATGCATATAGACGCGGTATATAAACTTATAAACTTGCCGGTTTTAGCTGAATGAAGAATGTATTTCGTAAAGCACTAGCTGATATTCTAAAGTCGTATTCGATTTGGCCGCTTAATATTCAGTTCCTACTGCGACTTAGTAGATAAAATATATCTGAACTTGCTCCAGGGGCTTGAAATTACATTTATATATGTGATAGCTGCGCCCCGCGGTTTCACCCGCGTAAATTTTGATAACGTGGAAAATAGAAAATCATCCCATGGCATCCGATAGAAACATTTTTCGGGATAAAATATATCCTATGTGTTACTCCAAGTTAGACTGTATGTGTGAGAAAAATTTCATGAAAATCGATTCAGCAGTTTTTGCGTGAAGTGAGTAACAAAGAAACAAACAAATAAACAAACATACAAACTTTCACATTTAAAACTCATAATACTATTAAGATTAGGATAAGGATTAAGATTAGGATAGTGACCATCTGTTTTCATACTAATACACATGCTCTTTACTTAATGTTTAGTAAAATGAGACGATATGCCTAGCTCAATGTTTTAATACCTAAATTCTTCAATCTGTCACTCTATTGAAGTTCCTAGTTTTGGCTGATGAATCCTTATAGAAAATTGAAATTCCTCCTTCAACAAACTGCCTCTGATATATTTTAAGACGTTGAATATTTTCATATTTTATAAAGTGAAATTTTCACATCATGTCATCTCTGGAAGCCAAATAACCTGGGGCTGGGCAACTTGAAATTAAGAATGCTTCCTGTTGACGCTTCTTGAATATAACGGAATGCATAACTTCTCAATATTGAACAGAAAAATTGTAAGAAACCCCTTGAGATTAGTTCTTTTAACATTTTGTTTTTCAAGACCAATTTCTAGTTTTTGTTTCTGAAGGAATATATACACTATTAGTTAGACCACTAGCTTAACTAAGCAGTAATATACTCGTAATTAATAAAAAAAATATGAGAAATTGTTGCTAATTTCTTATACGTTAGTTGACAAACATTTAATTTTGTTCCTCTGTATTCGCAAAATCAGCAATAATCTACTGCTATATACAAGGCTGACGAAAGAGAGATGCGTTAAATAATTATTACATATTAACGCTTCACGATTACTGGGACGAAAATCGGCTAGCCCTAGTTATTCATTTTAAATTATCAATACTTCTACTTATTAAATAAATGATATTAATGTTTATATGAAATTATAGGTAAAGCTGGGGTGGTCATTTAGTTTTATTCAGACAAGAGCGCAGTTTAGTATTTGTTTTTTTTTACAAAATAGTAATAAGCAGAGCAGTTTATTACAAAAGCACACAAACACAACAACAACATAAGGCAATAGATATACAAGGTTGATAAAAGCGTCCATTTAAAGGTTTAATAAATATAAAAATGGCAGTAACACTTGAGCACAAATAGCTGTTCATAGGCAACTCCGATTGCACTGGCACTCTGCCAGCATCTCTGTTCTAAGAGCTTGAATGTTAGAGAGCTACAAATGAAAATTAAAGAAACGCTACTTGCCCTTTTAAATTCTCTTAGGAAAAGCTAGTGCCACGCTGCATGCAAGCATGCAGTGTGGCACTCTCCTCGCCTCCTAAAATATTATATACCTAAATAGTTAAAACTGAGTGAAATCATACTTATAAATTTATTTTAAAGGTTCCTGATATCATGAACAGATATTATAAAGTTATCTAAAACATGAAATCTGTTACATTAAAAAATGTGAGAAAATATAAATAAATACGGATGAGATACTATCTACTGGAGCGCTTCAATAAATTCTGTATTCGATCAATTTGCGTTATATGCTTTTACCATTTACTATGAACATTGAACAGATATTAGAGTTTATGATATTCTTTTTCTGTTTACATACGAGCATGTTTTCCAGCATGTTCTAGCATTTATTAATTTTTATTAACATTGTTCTCATCGCATGTCATTTTTTACTGAACCGCTAAAATATTTTTATCTAATTATTTTTACCGATTCTAAAGTAAGTTGACGAAGTTGAAAACGTATAAAAGTGGGCTTGTTTTATTTACTTACCTTATAGAAAATAAAACTTGCATTTTTCTTCGACTTCCCTTTCCCACAGTCCTTACTGATTTCTTTGGTTTTAATGACTTCTCTGATTCTTGAGCTATCAAGTGCTATTATTTAATTTTGGGTGGGAATGATAGATATACAGCTACAACCCGAAACTGTATCGCCCGATTTTGTTATCATTCAGTTTTAGGATTGCGTCCCTATGGAAGTAATTTTAAAGACGCTATTCACGTCGCTAATGAGGGAGGCCTTTGCCCAACAATGTGATACTTAATATAGGACTAAATATAATTATTATTATTGTTATTCTGATAAAGATCAAGATATTACATTTCCTGAAAATATAGTTTTGGTACGCATATATCGAAATTAACAATGATCCAATAACATCAGGACGAGTTTACATTACCCATTGTGTAAATAAATTGCCAATCAGAATAGACAAATGTTAAACACAGAAGCACCCTTGCTCTGATATAGCTTGTTGCTACGTCATTGTGTAATTACAGATTGTATCTGTTATGTGTACATTGTTATGTTAATATTGGAGCTAGATGAAGTAAGTGGTGACATACACAAAATGGCTGGCACGTACTTAGCGAGGCCCATGTCCAATAATGGATGCAAATCGGCTATTAATAATGATGATGTTGAGAATTAGTAGGCAATATGACAACATACATAATATTATACAATATGAAATGTCTTTACACCGGTGGCATGCTATTAATTATATTAATTACCGCGTAAAGCAAGCATCCAAGTGAAATGAAATAATTTAGGCATTTGTCATGACTAATTTATTTACAGTTTTACAGTTATAAAAAAGACAAGAGTTACAACTATATGGGTTTAAGAAATTTATTTCTCAAAAAAATTACAATTCACTTACATGAGAAACAACATTTAACACATTCGTTATTTTACCACAATGCGTGCGGTAGAACTTATTACTTTATAACAAAGATATAATGTTAACGTACATAAATCATAACTATAAAAAAAATTTAAAAAAATTGTGGGTATCTTAAAAATTACAAAAATCAAACACAGAATGACACAGATCTTATGTTACTAGAAACAGCACGGAGTTATTCTTAATTTTTTGGAAAAGTTATGTACAATCTACTTGTGATTCATGCAATAAAATAAACATGCTCAATATAAATATGGTTACTTTAAGATTCATTGATACTTTTTTTTTCTTTTTTTTTTTTTCTTTGTTTTTATATTAAATATTTGATTTTTTTTTACTTTTTGTTTTATTTCTTCCTAGTTGGCGCATAATATTTTTGTTTGAATTTTTATACATAAAATATATACACATATACGCGTACATAGACACACATATGTACGTACACGTAACTTGCATATAGTACCTACATAAGTAGGTACACCATTTGTACACACATACACCATACACATTTTAATACCTATACAATATATACTTATTATACTTTTAAAATTTAGTTTTTTTTTTTTTTTTGGAATTTTTTATTTAATTATCAAATTATATTTATGTTAGAGATTATATGGCACTTAAGTAATGTTTTAAATTTAGCTGTTGTTTCAGCCTCTCTTATATTTTCAGGTAGCTGGTTATACATTTGTGCCCCTTCAAATACTATGCTTTTTTTTCCATAGTTAGTTCTAGGGGTATGAAGTACAATATTATTTGCATTTCTTAGTTTCATCTTTTGTACCTGATACTTTTTTATAAAATCGCTGCAAGCTCAAGTGAAATGGTAGTTTTACTTTGCATAACCTCACGTACCTCAAACATTTCTCATAAGTCAGACATGTACGAATGTTCATACGTCGCGCGAAGGGGGTCGACGATGAATATTCTTGTGTTATCCTCGACTTATGGGCCATCAGCGTAACATATTTAAGTGTTTAATAAAAACATTCTGAGGCGTTTACCTGAGGCAAAAAATTACTTGTAATTTATTCGTTTTGTTGCCTCGCCTCGAATGACCTGCCGCAGTATTTGGAGCATCTTTCATCTCGTAAATTGCTTCTATAAGACGTCTTGTATTTGGTCGTCATTTGTCTTTGAGGTTATTAAATTTTCCCCGCAATATTAGATTATTTTTGATGCTTATTAGATTACGTTGCAAAAGATTTAAAACTTATTTATTTTACCTTTCGTAAAATTGTTTTGCACTACTGTCATGAGTTACTTAAATTGACAACAAATTCAAGCTATTAATATAATAATAAATTAAACTAAAGCTAGCTAACTTTGTTATTTAATAGTAATTATCTACAATTTATAGAGCTACATAAACATAAACACGTAAAAAGATAAAAGAAGATATAATACCTTTTTATTATATGAAACTTATTATACTCTATGCCAGCTATAGAATGTGGATAATACCAGGAAATTTCAATAATTCTTCATTGATTCATACAAATACATTTCTTACTATTACTGTTGTAGTATAAAAAAACAAATGAGCAGTTAGACATTACTCTTTCCCCTCTAAACGACTATTTATACACTAATGCATAACAACAACTATCGTGGGTACGTAGCATATCTCTCTGCTTGTGCTAATCTGATTTGCAATGTAGCAATGACACCTCGTACTAAATTACTCTAAGA